>RHLR01000215.1:0-30246 GCA_009806335.1 Davidsoniella australis
GGAATCAAAAGGAAAACTATCCTGCTCTGCTCTGCTTTGCATTGCTCGTCCCGGCATAATGGTACGGTAACGAGACAAAAAGGAAAAAAAAAACCAGAGAATGAAGATACCAGTGATATATTGGATTAGCTGAGGTAATAGCAGTCTTATATTATACGGTTTGGCTGTTTCTTTCTCGCCTCCCTAAAACCTGGTACTGCCAATATAACTTACATGGCTATCGACTCAGAGAGGTTTCAATGTCAGTCCGGAACTGGTACTGGGAATCCACTACTGTGGCTGTCCTTACGTTTTCGAGATGACGTTCTTGTGTATAACAAAACCAGGTCTTTGGTAGTTTCTATTGACTTGAAACAGTACTTGGTCTGTCCGGAAGACTATCAGTAGGCCAGACTCCGAGTATATGGAATTGACAAAGCGTCAAGAGTCTCTTTTTGGAGTTGTCACTCGAAGGGATATTGTTTGAAGAAAGGTCACTTCAAAGTAACTTTCTAGCCCGTTCACCTGGGATCATATATGCAGCTGCAGCTGCAGAGTCCTTTTGCTCCTTTTTTTTTTTTCTTTTCATGTTGTCTCATGCTCATGGCTAAGAACGGCCCGCCGAACAGGAAAGAAAAGACTGGCCTAAACTGCACTTGTTAAGCTTTACTGCATACTTTCTTTGTACTATTAGTAACTAATACATGTATATCCACGAACGGGAGTAAAAGTACTTAAGCCCTGTTTTTTCACCCATAAAGATGCCAACGATTTGAAAGCACTACTAGGGTTGGTATAGTAATAGAGCATGTGAGGAAGTGAAGCTAGGCGCTGTATGGTGCCCTCATGCTTACTTATTACTACCCTTAGGCTGTTCGTCCATATGAGGCAATATAACAAGGAAACCGGCATCTTTTTATTTTCTCTTACCGCATATTGTCGCCTTCTCCAAAGTTACTATTGACGCAATAAGATGAAGAGCTATCATTCCTACTATCAGAATATCGTTATCTCAACGGACATCGGCCTTCCTAGAATCCGATGTTCAAGTTATACATATTTACATACAAAGGGCCTGTTCAGAGGGCAAAATCAAATGTAAACATTATGCATTGATATCTAGTGTAATGGGTATTCTATTTCAAAGACGCGGCACAAAAAAAAACCAAGACATAAATGGGATAAAAGGACTAGCCTAGGCCTATGCTTGGTTTGGATGTGCAACTGATCATTATGTGTGTAGACTTGGGCCGCTCCCTGTTAGCGGATTTCGGTGCCATCTCCCGTTTCTGGCCTTAAAGACTGTTGATATTCGTTCGACTGGGTAAAAGACAACTTGACAAGAATGCTAATTTTTCTTCTACGGCAAACTCATTTGTTCACTCATACATCTCAATTTCTAGTCGATCTCACGGTCAAGGGCCCTGACAGACTGACCTTGCAATTATAGTGAGGATGGTCGACATCCCCATACATAATTGTAAGGTGTGGACTAGCACCCTGAACTTACCATTTAGTGGTTATTTCCGGAGCTAGGATATAATGCTGATTACGACTATTTGTTCCTATCTCTTCGCCTGCCCTGACTAAGCTAGTGCCAGTGATGATGAAAAATTAAGTAGAGAACTACTACATCTTACTCCGGCAATGGATGCCGTATAGGAAGGAAGTCGAATGTCAATCCCGGGAGAGTTTTTTCTGGCTGTGACAATCAAGGATTCACCAAGATAACATAGAGGTTATGGTGAATAGAGACTTATGGGGGTCGAGAAGCTGGCTTATGATTTTCCTAACCCGGGATATTGCTACGTACGCACGTATTTTATGTGTATAAAGTTGTAACAAGGCTAAATTGAGACTTCTCAGTTATCACTGAGTTTTTGCTCAGAGCTAACTGAGTTAGTGTGGGAAGACCCGTAGATAATGCCACTTAAGTGGGCATAATGGGAACACCTGTACAAGCACCGTTAATACCGCTGGTAAATACTTCGTAATGTCATATCTTCAAGCCCTAGCTGATGGAGATGTGCTTAAGCCAGGCCAGGGTCTGCAAGCACCGCAATGGTAGATTGCCTTCTTCAGTTCACCATACGTACATATATAATAGTAAGGTGGGCATTGATTGCACTAAGCGGGTTTAACGGGCAATGCGACTTTGATATTGGTACTAGTATTGTCCGTCCCGTAAAAAAAATCCACCGTGTCCTGAAGCTTTTGCATCATATACATACATGTGTGAGATGAGACCCTTTGAACCAATATTGGTCGTTACTAGCTGGCCAGCACATCGATGTGACTGACCCTGATACATGAAAATCACGGCTGAGATCCAACTATATCGTGAGGGCCCAATATTGTACGCTAAAGAAGGGCACTACTAAAAAAAGAAGGTTAGGCAGGTTGAAGTCCTTGGTGCCCGAGTGCATGGGGATCTCTCAATACCAACAGACTCAGTAAGCTCTAGGCCGAGCAAGCATTCTTGAAAGAAAGTATGATGTGAGAATTATATCATGGAGGAAATAGAATACAGATTCGTACATATAATATGGTGACTGGGATTGATCTGACTGGAGAATTTACTGATATGCATTGTTACATTGATCATGAAGCTACAGCTACATATAGTGAGTTAGGAGAATTCTTAGTTGTAGTAGCGTCGTATAATCTTAGTGATTCAGGTAGACGATAAATATACTCAAATCAAATCTTAGTTGTAGTGATATGCCATACACTTGTAAAGAAGGAAAAAGGTCAACAGGCAAAACAACTCAGTGACGCAAGGGTCAATGCCAGGGAAGGTAAAAACCCATAGTTTATATATATATATTTATTTATTTCACGCTAGAGAGTTGCTTATGCTTCGTTATTTATTTTCTCCGGCAAAAACTACGTAGTCACATAACGGCCGTAAGTCTAGGAGCAAAATAAGAAGTGCCATAAGCAGACAGAAGAGAAAAAGACAGGTCTAGATCAAGGCCTGTAGAGCGTTGGAGATGCCAAGAGTGCAGTATATACTGAACTGACGTTCTGGCAGTATGCCAAGTGTAGAGAAACCTCGGATTGGTCATTTATGCCTCAATGCCCCGAGAAAGACATACTGTACAGTCTGCTAAGAAACACTATATAAAAGTGTATAGGTTTGACCCTGTTCTACAGCTTGACAGGTGGAATGGAGAGTGAATGGGGTAAATGGCTATCATAAAGGGCAAACCAGGTTGTGATATTTGAGTGCTTGGCTAGACTGACATTTGTGCTTGGTAAGGCAGACTTGAGGTTTGAATATTATGAAGGCTATGACGCTTACCTCATCGTATGAACAAACAAATGAGCCATAGTGGCTGATAAAAGCTCAACTATGATTAACTTCTTTGCTTAGACGAATTATACTGACTGTAAAAGACCCTGAGGCAAATTCTGCTATTTAGCTGTTTCCATTTTACTTTGCCGGCGGTTTCCTTCATAGGATCGACTAGAAAGAGTAGGAATGGAAGCAGGTAAAACGAGACGAAAAAGGCCGCTAATGCCGTTCGTGCACTGGAACAATGCGATTGTGTTGCTATAATGCTAAACAGTACCCACCTAATCGAACAAGAACTACATGTATATGTACTCGAGAACGAATGTGGAAAAAAGTAGCTACTTCGAAATCATAGGCGGCTTTCAGCGCCCACACTCATAACGAACGGAAACTACCATATTAGAAGAGAATTAAGGGGAAGAAAAAGATGTTGTCGGCCCCCAAAAAGTCCGTGTACCGACGAACAAAAGGTTCTCGATGCGGAAAAGAAAAAATAAAATCAAATAACAAAAGAGCGTCTTTGCTGCCAAGTCTATGATTATGGCCTGATTTTTGTTTCGCCAGCAGTATGTTTGCTGTGCTGTTGCTACCGTCCTTGCTTACTGATACTGCCCGTATCCACTTTAGAGTCGCAGGTAGGCGCCAGAATTTTGGCTGATATAGCCTTGTTGTTGAGCCGTTCCTGTACCTGTTCTTGTTTGTCTATGATGTTTTATACAGGTATATAATTACGGAAATCTATACTGACTTTCTCTCAATCTTGGTTGGATTGTCTCTTTTCCTTGTAGCTCTGCCGTTCTTGTCTCATTCTCTATCCGTAGTCCGAGAGCGGCCCTGGAGGCATAGTGACCTGTGATTTATAGTAAATGCCGAGCCTCAAGTCGTGTGTGAAGAAAGCATGATGAGTCGAGAGGAAAGATTGTTGGAGGGGAAAAGAGAGAGTTGAGAGAAGATGAGTGGAGGAAAGAAAGCTGAAGAAGGGGATAATACACTCTTAGGCTAAGAACGCTATGCTATACAAAGACGACAAACCACGGATATTTATTTTCTTCAAGCAAGCTAGCTCTGTGCGTATTCTGGGGAAAACTACTAGTAATAGAACAAACGGCCGAGAAGTAGGGTTCTTTGACGGTTCTCAAATATGATAAGTCTTGCCGGCCTCATCACCTCTTACTGTTTCTTGCCTATTCACTATATTCACTATCTGCTAACGTCTACAATCGGTCTTACAAATGCGAACACTTGCAGATGTTTTAGGTATACTAAATATGGACGGTGGTTGGGATGAAAAGCCACCTTCTTCCCCGTCTTCTGGCTGGGTCTTGCATGTGTCCATGTGCTGTATATGCAAGTGCTGTTGCATAGTACCAGTTATAGAAGCTGATTCTTATCTTCTAAGAGATAGTATCGTGTTTTAGCATCCGAATGACTAGACAGCACCATGTGTTTGATGTTGGCTTAACTTGACGTAGTCCAACCTGTAGTCTTGAATCACGAAATGAAGCATTTGTTCGGTTTTTTCTTCTTTTTTTCCCCATGCTTTTTCTTAGGCCCTGTATCCTTGTATCTTGTACTAGGTTTCCGGTTTTCATAGTTCCCCGGGCCAAGTTCCCCGTTGGCTATCTACATGATATGTCTTTTTTTATTTTTTTATTTTTATTTTTTTATTTTACCATTTCCTCTTGTCTCTCTTCGATGGTTTCTCGTACCATACGGATTCAAGCTAGTATCCGTAGAACGCATTCATAGCTACAAATAGACTCAATGACGAAGTATTAAGTGAAGAAAATGCACTCGAGAACATCTGGATAAAGCACGGGCTCTCTTCAACTCATTTCCTATGAGCAACTGCCAATTACTTAAGCTAGGCTTTTTGATTTCAATGAACGGGACTCGATCCGCTTGAGAAGACTCAATGGGTCGATTCTCTCATCCTTCATCTCATGACCCAAGGTAAGGAACCCCTCGGAGTCTTTTAGAGTCTGTATTGGCATCATGAAACGTGATCATTGCTCCTTGCTTTTTGCTGTCTCTATACTCGAACGCTATCAAAGCTGTTCTAGACGCGTCTGTATTCTCTCATTCCTTCATCATGATAGCATGTATATATGTCTTTTATAATAGTTTTCTCAACATCGAGAATGTATATTATTATAGGTTCTGGGTGGTCTTAAACTTTCGAGCAACTGTCGGTCTCTTAATGAGGTCATACCGTATCATGTTATTCTTGGCGTTTTTGTTTGTATTTACAAGATATCGTGAGATTTCCATAGCCATGCTGATTTACTCCATGTACACACTTCCGAGATATACGCGATTAGTCTCCGAATAGTCCGACTAAGTACTAAGCTATCTGATCAATAGGCATTTAAGCTAGAGATATCTTAAATTCATTACTTTTTTATGTACGTCTCATATACTGGGATCTTTGGCATCCGTTGTTTCTGAAATCAAACTCGGCTTTATAAACTCGACGGAAGAAATGTCCTATGACATATAGCAAATATGTCAAACTATTATTCTCGGGTTATTAATATCGGGCTTATACTCATCCTCGTCTTCATTCTTATGCAAACGATCCGATGAGCATAGCAAACATGTGTATTTGAGGTTATATGTGAATATCAGGACATGTCATGGGCCAACGACTGCCCTTGGAAAAAATTGTGTATAATGAATTGGCAAACTGATACTTTCTTTTGACACACTTGTCTATATATTGACGATCGGCCGGTCGGATAATAGCGATGCCAGATCATTCTAGCGCAATCTTTTCTTGTTATATTAGAGCGTTTTATAAGATTGGCAAATGAGCTGATCAAGCCAAAAGACGAATAGAAAAGACAGGCAGGAGATTGTTTTGGGTCACCGATCAGCTAGACCATTCAAAGCATTGGACACGGAAGTAGACGCCATGCCTTATTTGAGCCCGTGTGTGACAACTTCCAAAATGATCTTAAATGAAGGGCTAGAACCTGTGGTAAGAATAGACAGTCATCTTCATTGGCGTATCAGTGCATGTAGTGAACGAAGCATCGATAATAGTAGTAAGTCACTGTGCTGGCGGTTGCGGTACATACATACTGGGTATTCCGATGGCCTCATCGCATATACCTTCTAGTTCGGTGTCACAGCGTTGAAAAGAGCATGTACTTGAAGTAATGAATATATCAGATAATGTAGGCGGCCACAGGCGGCCACTTCAGCCAACTTTGACTTAGATTCCAACTACATGGTCATGGTAACTGACACTGGATCAAAACATCGGATAGAGTCCAAGCCTCTCGATTTCGGGTTATTGCGTACAACTTTGGCGATGAAGGAACACACATTGGCAGAGGGATTCTGCGTGTACACAGACCAGACACCACAGGCGGCATATGATAATATATGTATATATGCTACATGCCACACGTATAAAATATAGATATGTTATTTCTATAGGTTCCATATAGTGTATTGCATGCTGTCTGTGCTGACCGCCTTGTACGGAGCATTTGCGACCTACTGTGGCGGATAACTCACTTGTAGACCGCCGCTAGCGTTGCATTGCTTGAAAGTCTGCAGAGACCAAAGAAAAGATTCTATGCAGGAGGTCAATAGTTGGAGTGTCGTCGTTTGTACTATAGCTTGGATGACAGAACCCTGTGGATAGGCCGACGTTTTGAGCATCTTGTGGAAATCTGCATTGGATTTGACTGTGATAAGATATGTAAATGGACTTGATCTGAGAGTAAATATCTGAAGCTTGGATTGAATTGCCTATAATGAAGGTAAGTAAACCACCTATAATGAAGGTAAGTAAACCAATAACTTGGTGATAGGCAGCGCCACACTAACGCCATTAGCCACATGTTTATCCTAAAGAGGCCATAGTAGACCCCACTTCATAACGCGCCAGCATCTTCTTTGTGCTTGCCCAGGCGCGTTTTCAGAGACCAGCCAACTTAAGTGAAAAAAAGAAGGCGCGACGTTCTTCAAAGTTTCCTGGAAAGCACAGGCGAAAAAGGTCAAGGGCGGGGACTAGAACAAGCAAGAGGGCCTAAAGTGGGACAATCCTATGATAATCGTATTCACCATAGGAACCGAAGACAAAAACAACAACTAAACGCCATCTGGAATTCTGTAGACATTTTTTACTGCATAGCTGTTAAAAACTTCAAAAACCGATCTGAGTTCCAGTGCCATTGTTGACTTATAAGAATTATACTTACATTATTTCGAAAAGAGACGGGGTTTGGTTTCATTTGGGGCAGCTACTCTACGCACAAGGCAGAAAGGAGGAGAACACAAATAGACGAACATAACATCTTGACATTCATATTTGGCTCCTGCCCTGCAACTGGTCCGCCAGACCTATCACGTTCTGTCTTTTTTTTTTCTTCACCCGTTATCGACCTCCTTCCGATATAACGACAAGAGATAGCCTTGCTATCAACATCTCTTTGTTGTGTTTTTTGCTTCTCTTATTCCGACTTTTGTCATCTCCATCATCGTAACGAACTTCGATTTTCGCCTGTCCGCCAGAGATCTGCATCGTGCCGCGATCTCGTCTGTGAATTCCGCTCCGTCCTTTGGCCGCCGATTCTCTATAACTACCACTATCACTACTGCTATTACTACTGCTATTACTACTATACCTTCCGATACCATCGCCCAGTCACCAGTATCGCACCCTGGCTTCATCTCGGCTTGATCTCAGCTACGATGTATCTCCCGCGAGATCTACTAGCCAAGCTCTACGTTCAACTGCAGCGTTCTCGACACCCGCTATCACCACCCGTTCTGATCCTCGTAGCTCTAGAACCCGATGCTCTCTGTGCTTGTCATATCCTAACTCGCATATTCAAGCATGACTACATCCAACATAAGATCCAGCCTATTGCTGGTTACGCAGACCTCGAAAAGGCTGGCCAGGAGCTGGTCGCTCCGATGATGCAGTCCAAGGGCGGAAGTGGCGGCGTCGTTGTATGCTTGGGTGTCGGTGGCATGGCTGATATGGGCTCTGTGCTGGGCCTCGAACCCGAAGATGATACACCGGCCTATAGTGGCGTCGAGGTATGGCTATTAGACTCACACCGTCCGTGGAATTTATCTAATGTCTTTGGCGGATGTCCATCTGACCCCGCCACAATCGAAACGACGGTCGGCGTCGAGAGCGGAAAGATCACCCATAACTACAAGACAGGTGGCGGTGGCATCATTGCCTTTGACGACGGTGATATTGACGAAACGCTATCTGCCGAGCAAGAGGCCTACACCGCCTTAGTAAATATGCCCGATGTTGACGACACTGAGGATCTCGGCAACTCAGATGATGACGAGAGTGAGGAAGATGACCCGATGGATGTGCCACAAACAGGCCAGAAGCGCAAAAGCTGGGATGTGCGGTTCTCCGATGACGAAGACAGCGACGATGAAGACCGCCCACGGCAAAGACGACGTAGTAATTCGTCTACGCCAATTCCAGAAAAGCCTACTGGCCGTGGCCTGATGGTTTCCCGCGGCAATAATGGCGCACAAAACCTCACAGTACCCGGGAGTGACCCGTATGCTATGCCTAGTGGCGCCCAACCTCAGAAAGGACCGTCGGCCCGCACACTTAAGCGCCGACTGCTGCGCATGCGTGACGAAAATGAACTCATTATCCGCAAGTACTACCAAATGGGTTCTTCCTTCTCGGATCCCATATCATCCACCATGTATGCTCTAGCATCAGAGCTGGGCCGCGATGACAATGACCTATTATGGCTTTGTATCGTTGGTGTGACATCTACTGAGCTCTACGGCCGTTCATCCGCTGGAATTGCGGCGCCCGTGCGCGGTAACGACTCGGTGGTGTCCGGGTGGCTTGGTGTCCGGGGATCTCGTATTCGTCAAGTGCTCCGTGATGAAGTCAGACGTTTGAATCCACCTGATGTTTCGGGGATAATACCTGAAGACAAAGGTATCATTCCTACCACGGCGCGTGGCCCTGATGATAACGGCATTCGCCTTTCTCCAGAGCCCAAGTTCCTCCTCATTCGTCACTGGAGTCTCTACGATAGTATGCTGCACTCCCCATATCTTTTCTCGCGCTTGCGTACCTGGAGCGAACCCGGCCTGAAACGACTACACAAGCTTCTCGCAAAGATGGGTGTTAGTCTGGTCCAGTGCAAGCAGAGTTATGTTCATATGGATGTTGCGCTCAAGCGGGACCTACGCCAGAAGCTACTCAAGTACGCCGGTCTATACAACCTGGACGAGATGGTGCCGTCGCTAGAATCAGACGGCAAGGACCGCGCTGGTGCAAAGGATGGTTGGGGTTTTGTCCGTAGTTGGGGCTGGAGGGCTACGTTGAGTGCACAGGATGTTGTCATTATCATTGGCGCCATTCTAGAAGTTGGCAAAGATCACGCTACCAGGGATCGAGATGATTATTACGGTGCTCCTGTTACGGAAGAAGACTTGAACGGCGAGGCTCGTGTAGACGAATGGATCACACGGTTCTGGCAAGCTTACGATGCTCTCGACAAGTAAGATCAAACATATTAAGACATATGACAAAGTAATGTATACTAACCACTTTCCATTGCCAACAGTATCGATGCCCTCAAAGGCGGCTTAGCCACGGCGCAATACTTACACCGTGCTATTTACCGCACCGGCACATCTCTCATCAATAAGCGCCAAATCAAACACCTGCGCGCCTTCCGTCTCTGTGTCGTCAAAGATGGCACTGATGTTGAGCTTTTCACACATCCTGCTGCGCTAACCAAACTTGCACTGTGGATTGGCGAGGCGCTCACAGAACAGGAGCGCGACCAGCTTGGCAAACTCTCTCACCAAGGTCGTGGTACGCCACTAGTAGCTGCTAGTCTTGATGAGAAGCGCGGTGTGTATACAGTGGTCGGTACGGGTGGTGGAGGTGGTCCCGATACGGCGTTCCTAAACAAGGAGTCGTTACGGAAACGTAAAGAGGAGCGCGAAAAGAAGGCAAAGATTCGAGAAGCATCACGCGCTGCCAAAGCCAAGATCCGCGAAGAGAAGCGCGAGGCGCGCCTTGTAGCCAAGGCCGAAAAGAAGGCGGTGAAAAGCGAAAAGAGCAGCGCAGCAGCGGACGCAGCAGAAGATGGCGATGTTAAAATTGCCAATGAAGATGAGGATGATGAGTTGGACACAGAGTCTGAGGCATCAGAATCAGAATCGGACAGTGATGACGATGATGAAGACGATGATGCCATCGAAGCCTCTCAGCAGCGCGGCTATGGTTTGAATAAGTTCGGTGCGGCGTTCCAAGAAGTCATCAACGAAACCAATGCCCGCGTACGCGTTGATAGCTTTGAGCACTGCGTTGTTGAAGTTAAGAAAGAGGATCTAGGAAGCTTCCTAGAGACGCTAAGTATGAAGGCCGTCATTGGTTGATTTCACTGCATCGTCTACTATACGTTCTTTTTTCTCGATATATTATTCGTATCCACATCTTATTTTCTCTCTCCGGTTCGCTCTCTATATTGGCTTTTCATTTTCTAGATTTACTTTTGTTTGTTGGCGCCCAAAGCAGGTTCATCATTTTTTTCTTCATTCATACTTGGATATCTGTCATAACGAACGATGGAACGACCTTTTTATATCCTTTTTGACACTCTTTCTGCTTTTTTCACCGTAAACATACTACACGATATCTTCTTTTTATCTTTTTATCTTTATACTACACATCTGCAATGCATTAATTGGAGGCTTCTAAGGGATTCTCTTACCAAAATAGACGTTCTCAATCTTATGTACAGGCTAGTGTAGAACGGCGTTTATCTGTATTACAAATACAATATATATTGTACACCATGACATGACGTCTGTGCTCTCAAACTAACATTTTCTATATTCATGAGATGCTCATGATGTCACGACTAGGGTTACAGTGATGTACCCCTGGATAGGTATGTATAATGTGCAACGAGATGTCATCTTGCCACAACCTTTTATATTTCAACAAGTACAAATACAAATACAAATAAGTTTTTCAAATATACAAATTGCAAAGCCTCGCGTGATGAGTAAGTTATAGTTTTTTTCTTCTACTTTTCTATTCGTGGCTGTACTAGTAACATAGCCCTAGGGCTTGGCTTGTCTTGTGATGAGCAAACCTTATGTAAATAATACATGTACTAGCCGGGAAAAGAGGGCTTTCTTTTGATCGCCTTGTCATAGTTATTTTGTTGTGATACAAGGCAGCAGGGAGGATGGGATGAAAAGTACAAGATGAATAATTCTTGGGTAGTTTTTCGAAAAGTTGCATAGCCACAATGTATAGCTAGCTGTCTTATACAAAGATGAATATAGTACTAGCCGGGAGGGGGTCGAGAATTGGCTAGCGAAAAGGCAGCAGAAAAAATGAATTTATGGCACGAGTGGTGTGTACAGATAGTTGTATTGTATGTAAGTTGAACAGGGTGAATATTTAGTTGACTCCTTACCATACCATAGACACATGCATGTGCGTTGTGCATACATATATGTACATATATAACTGTATATTGCAAGGTTGGGATTTATAGGCAACTTGTATGTATTTTGCTATATCAGTGTTGTCGTGAGAATAGGCTAGCCAGAAAAAAAGGTGGCGGAGCCTGCACCGTTAGATGTGGGAAGGCCTTGGCTAAGAGGATAAGGGAACCGCTTTGGTTGCAAGAAGACGGTGAGTTTAGGCTCCTTGTGGATGAGTTTATCTTTCTGTACTCCTTTTTCTACCTACTAGAATGAAATAAAGAAGTAGGCAGGTTAGAAAGAGAGGCTCTCAAGGGCTTGGCCTATTTTGCACATTAATTTTTTAGTAGGCTTGCCTGACGTTCAGATATATTTTTTGAATTATTAGATAGAAATTTGCTTGTCATCGACACGTGCGGGGTTGCAGCGGCTGGCGGTCTGACAGTTACAGCTCTTACATAGGAACCTAGCCAAAAACAATCAGTGAAAAAAGTATATATAAAAAACAGCACAGCAACTCTTACCGTTAAGTAGCTGCAGCTGAGGACCTCAATAGCAAGGTGGGGGTCTCTTGGTTTCTTATACACGGAGACGGAGATCAGTTCAGCCTCAATTGGGCCAATTGAGGCTGCAAATAACCATACTACGAAGATAGTCGGGGATAAATGGAAGTTGAGAGTAAGCACAAGGCTTTAGAAAAGAAATTAGCTGCCTTTCTAGTGCTTAGATTGAATTGGCGGGCACTTACAAAGTCCCCGTTTACTTACTTGGCCGAGGATCGTGGGCTTGGCGTTTATTGCCTTGGGTTTTTCACTCTGTGCCATCTGGCTTTTTGTATTTTTTACCTGTGAAGAGTAGGTAAGCCGGTATGGATATAATAGCTCTCTACTGGCAAACGAAGAAATATATCAAAATGAATGGAACATGGCGGAACCAAACGCTTCACCAGCTGATGCTTTGCCTTGTGGTGACGGAAGCTGACTGCTCTAACCCTAGAAATAGCACTCGATAATGCTAAGAATATAAGGAGCGCTAAGCTTTAGCTGTGGGTTTTGCTCAAGGTCGCTGGCTCTTTTGTCATCTGTTATCTCTGTTCTTGCTGCCTTTGTCTGTTTTTTATTGCTACTCTCTTTCATTGTGATAACTTAGGCACTGCAGGGCCCTATAAGACAACCTGCTAAACCCACTATAAGCTTGGCCTTCTCCTCGCCCAGATTTTGCTCCCGACCTTTTTCTCTTCCTGCACCACAACCAACTTTCTCTTTCCCTTTTATTCTTTCTTATTCTTGTCTTTTTTTTTCTTTCGAGCTTGAACTTTTATCTCGCGCTCTCATTGTCCTCTGAATCTGCCTTTGGATTCTGCATTGTGATTTTTCCATCTTTTCTCTCGGCCACAAGCGAATCATCTGCCCCTCATCATCACCACTTTCCTCGTCGCCATCATGGGTAAATCGTAAGTATCGCTCTCTAATCTATCCCAGTCCTCTCACTGCCATTCACCAGGCCTGTCTGTCTATCTGCTTTGCTGTGTCCATTGTCCACCCAACCGGCCTTGAAGCGCCGGCTTCAGTCTATTGAACTGCTATCATCGCCGGGATATCCTACTAGAACGCGCCGCTATATTGTCCGTTGCTTGAATAGCCTTGCTGCTCCAATAGCTTTATCACGACATCATCAGTCTATCGAAATCCGCACCGGAGAATCCCGCGATCCAATCGACCGAACCAGCAAAAAGAACCGAGCATAGAAACTAGATAGACCAGCTAGTTAGTTATACTGGCTAGCTAGCCCATTGCTGTTTACTTTCTGTCTCTGTGACGTCTTTGTAGCCACAACCGCGCACTCATTATCGATTCAAGCCGCTCTAATCGCCATCGAAGATACTGCTGCTGCTTCTCCTGCTTTGGGAAATCTGTTGTCGCAATTGCGAGCTGTTCTACTACATATGCGCACATTGATAAAGCCAGCTAAAACACTGCCCACGCGACACTCATATCTCCTCAACTCGACTAGTCCCCTCATATACCCGATTGGGCATGTGTCCACCTTGATCTGGCTTTTGCGAAGATCATTATATGAAGCACTCTTCTACTAAAACGTATGATTGGGGGGATGGAAGAGAGGGGGAGGGGTCCAGCTTTCACACCAATGGCTGCTGAAACACCAGCAACCGCGACATGATGCGCTGCTTGTCTCTCCATTGCTTCTAGCTCCGTCTTTTTAGCGCCAACGCTGGCCGTTACGATTCAATATAGCCTGAAAGTCCATCCTCCTTCGGTTCTATCACTTCTAGGCCTAAATGGCATGCATCGATTACTCGCGCAGCACACGTCATCTTACAGCTTGGCCAGCCTATCGTGCATATCGCAGTGATAGTAGTAGCAGCAATATTATAAATAATAGCGTAACTTTGACAAGGCTGGCCCTGGTCTCTCCGTCTAGATTCTTCCTAGTCATTGTGTTGAGCTCGCAATGATAGAAACGTTTGCACATCATAAAAACAACAGCAGCATCGACAGCGACAACAAAGCCACTTAGACTTTGAAACGACAAATAAAAGACACACCAATAGATGGACAGGACAAGACCTCACGCTCCGGCTCATGCACAAACAAACAATCAATCTGCCCATCACCAACAAGGGCTCCATGTCAACCTTCTTGAAACACCCTTATACCCACTCAACATCCCAAACAAGCTACTATGCTTATTCTGACTAACATCGCTCTTCTCTTGTTGTTTTTAGTCAGTCGAAACTCTCCCAGGAGCAACTGGTCGAGCTGCAAAAGTCCACTAACTTCGACAAGAAGGAACTACAACAGTGGTACAAGGGTAATTATCTCCTGTTTCATACTATATTTTCTTGTGTTCTTGTTTTACTTTTTTCTCTTTCTTCTCTTCTGTCTTTTGTTCTTCTCGGGTGCCGAGACGCGAGCTGGTATTAGCATCCGATATTAACTTTTATCTCGTATATACAGGTTTCCTGAAAGACTGCCCAAGTGGCAACCTGACCAAGGATGAATTCCAGAAGATATACCGCCAGTTCTTTCCCTTTGGCGACCCAAGTTCCTTTGCCGATTATGTCTTCAATGTGTTCGATAGCGACAAGTCAGGTTTCATTGACTTCAAAGAGTTTATCTGCGCTCTGAGTGTCACTAGTCGCGGCAAGATGGAAGAAAAACTGGAGTGGGCATTCCAGCTATACGATATAGACGGTGACGGTCGTATCAGCTACGAAGAAATGCTCAAGATTGTCGAAGCTATCTACAAGATGGTAAGCCAAGCCACGACCTACCTCTTACTTGATCACTCATGAATATAGTTGCCAATGTACTAGAAACATGCTAACACTCATCGTCTAGGTTGGATCTATGGTCAAGTTGCCCGAGGATGAGGACACGCCCGAGAAGCGTGTGCGTAAGATCTTCCGCATGATGGACAAGGACGAGAATGGCTCGTTGGATATGGCCGAGTTCAAGGAGGGCTCGAAGCGTGATGAGACTATCGTCTCTGCTCTATCTCTATACGACGGTCTGGTATGAAAAGACGTTCCTGCTTTTGCTTTTCCTTCCCGCACCGTCTTGAAACTTTAAAGACGACACGACCAAACTATAAAAATAGCTTTTTTTGTTTCTTTTTTAGAGGGTCCATGGGCTTCTTTCCCTCCCTCCCTCTCTCATCAGCTTCTGTTTTCCTTCCCCCCTTTCCGGTCTTTTCTCCATCATCTTCTTTACTGAATCTCATAAACCCCTCTTGTTTTCTACGTTAGATGGAGGGCCATGTACACTTCCTTATTTTTTTCCCCTCTTTTTTTTATTATATCTTTTCATATCCTTTTTTTCGTTCTCATATATGACGCCCCGAGTGTAAAGAAGAAAAATACACTCATATTTTTTGTTGCCTTTTCTTGCTTTCCTCTCCTCTTATATATACAGCGGCAGACATCACTGTCTTGCTATTTTTTTTTCTGGTTTTCTATCCGACTTGTTGCCATTTTGTTGGGGGGTTGCTTGCTGGCTGATTTATATACTTTTCATTTTCTTTCCTCCATAGGTTTTCTACTATTTGGCAATGGGCATTTATATATATATATACTTTGGTATTGACAATTATATGCAATATTTACATGTGTTCGATTTCTCTAATTTTCCTTCTTTTTCGTCCTTCATTATATACAAATCCATGTAACGTGTTAACCTATCGGTGATGACCGGACAACACCCACATGAATGGCAAATCCACTACTTGACCGTAGTTCTTCGGGTAGTTGTTCATCGAGGATTCTCCAAGCATGAAAGTGTGTATAAAACTCATTCATCCAGGCCTCAAAGACACTATGATCGCGGAGTTGTTGAGCGACTAGACACAGTGTCGACATCTTTTTCCAGTCTTTATTATCTACGTGCTTTTCGTTTTCTTCAACGAAATGTACATACACAATATTAGTATATTTCTATGCAAACAAACATGCAGAGATAGATGTAGAAGGAGAAAAAAAAATAAAACGTACCTGTTTCGCGAAGACGACATACATCCGCACAAGTCTCGACTAGCGGTTGTACTAAAGCTTCGTTGTAGACACAATCACAAGCAAGTACGAGATCGAAAGATTCGACTCCCGGTGTTCCCGTAAGTTTCCCTGACGGCACCGTCTCTTCCCAGTCCAGTGTCTCGAACGAGATATATCCTCCCGTATCAGTCGAAGGGGTTCCAGATGCCGAAGCACCACCACCAGAACCGTTGCTCGAGGTTGAATTCGCTGCTGCCGTTGCGGTAGATGAAGAGAACGGAGACGATGATGCCACGGGCCCGCCGCGACGCTTGTGGTTGGAGTCTTGTGATTTAGTGGAATGGCGTGCGTGGTGGGCTTTATGGTCGTGATGGCGGTGTTGATCGTCGTCTATGTGACGAGAATGTATATCTCGCCAAGCGCCGGGTGCGTTTTCTTCGATGTTTCCCCGAAGTATCTTCAGCACATAGTCTTGATCCGAGAGTACATATCTCTCTACTTTCGGACCCAAGGTCAATGCCAGAATACCCGATATACCACAGCCAAGTTCCAAGACATAGCTCTTGCCACGACCCTCGCCAAGCCCTCTATCACTACTATTACTATCGCCGTTGGAATTACTACTACCGGCTTTCCTCCGCCGGGCTTTGCTCGTTCCTGAAACTACGCCGGGGTTCCCGTTGGGCAACGATGAAAAGAATCGCCGGAGTGGGTTCTGCGCTGATGCTAGCCATGTTCCTAGCTGCGGCGTGATCTTCCATACTACGGCACCTGTAGTCCCGCCGGCGCGCTGTGACGATAAAACCCCCGGCGATTGCGTAATGGTAAAATCTCGTCCTGCTACACTTACTTCGACGCTGGTGGCTCGTGGATCTACAAAGCCAAGGTTTCCTTTTGATTGGGTCCCTGAGTATAGCAAAAAGGTTTCTATGTCGTTCTATGAGTTAAAAAAAACAACGTTTTGGCTTGGTTTTGCGTTGGCATCTCTTCGTTCAGGTGTTTTCTGTCTTTCTGGGTTGGACTCGCCTTCGTCGACATCTTCAATAGGAGGCCCAAAAAGTGCTGTTAATTCTTCTACATCCATTTTGCTCCAGTGATGTGTTTGCAATATAGTGGCAAGATACATATGAACTATCATGAACAGGAGAGAAGAAGACAATCCTCCTTTGAAAGCCCATGCACCCTTCACGTGATCACCATAGAGCTAACAATCAACCGAGAAAAAAGAAATATTAAGTCTCTTTCTTCTGCCCTATATTTATTAATAGGCTAACTAGAGCCGATTTAGTCTTCTTCAAACCCTGGTCTGGCAGATCTCAGGACAAATTGACCAGCCAACAAAAGTACAAATGAGTCAGCCAGTTTTTGGTCAGTTAAGCTCACACAGTTGTACAAAACAGACACCATAACGACTATTACAAGCGTAAGGGAAGAAGGCCTAAAAATATCCAGGCCAGGGGTTACAGACAAAAGAGCCGCTTGACCCCCACAAAGCCGAGTACGGGTCATACATATAATATAAATATGCACATATGTACATATTATAGTGTAACTAATCACTCAAACTAGCCTATCGTTTGTCCATTACATTATACAGAGCATGTAATAATAAGCAAGGAAATACGGGCTTATACGCCCTGATATATGTAAGAAAAGAAATATGTATGAAATAGAAATGACAATGAAAATGATGCTCCGCGTCTTTCGACCAAGACACTTCCGGAGTCCCGCATTATGATAACCTCCCGTGCGCCATTAAAACCCAGATGATACCCAAATTCTCCTCGTCTGATAAAATCTCCTCCCCCTTTTTTTTTTTTTTAAACGGATGCTTTATCCTTCTTTCGTATTATATGTACTTTTTGTTATTTATCACTGTACATTCTTGCCTTTACCAATCCAGAGGAGAGGTCTTGATCTCTCCGCGGTTGGTTTTGGGCAGGGGCACAGCCTTAGCAGCCAGACGGCCATCTTTGCCTAGCTTCAGGTAGGCATGACCATCTAACCAAGGGGTGTTGAGAGTCATGCGGCGTTCATAGTCACGGATCTTGTCCTCCTGCTGCATGGTCAAACCAATATCATCCAGACCGTTGATTAGGCAGTGTTTACGGAACTCCTCGACCTCGAAGCTGCAGATGGTCTTGCCAGTGTCATCCTTGATCAGCTGGTTAGGCAGATCGATTTCGATATCACGGTTCTCACGAGCGACCTGCGTGATGGCAGTCAGGTCAGCCTCGTTGGTGATCGGAATAGGAAGCATGCCGTTCTTGAAGGTGTTGTTGAAGAAGATATCAGCAAACGAGGGAGCAATCACACAGCGGATACCGAAGTCGTTGAGAGCCCAGGGGGCATGCTCACGCGAAGAACCGCAGCCGAAGTTAGGACCAGTGACAACCAGGATGCAGGACTTGCGATATTGGGGCTTGTTCAGAACGAAGTTAGGGTTCTCGACACCATCGGAGATGTAACGGTGCTCGTAGAACAAGGCCGTGCCAAGACCAGTACGCTTGATGGTCTTCAGGAATTGCTTAGGAATGATAGCATCGGTATCAACATTAGACAGGTCAAGGGGGGCCGCGGCACCCTTGAGAGTGATGAACTTCGGCAGGCCAGTGGAGCTGCCAGCACCAGCTTGTTGAGCGGAGGTGTTGGTGTGGGGAGCGTTGTCCTCGGGTACATCACCAATAACCTCCTCCTGGTGAGCATCACCCTCCACCGATTCATCAACATAGGCAGGCTCGTCAGGAACAATGATAGCCTGGATATGAGGAGTAGCCGTGTATGTGATCAGCTTCCGAACGTCAGTCAGCCTACCGGTGATACCGGCAGCGGCAGCCATAACAGGAGACATTAGGTGAGTGCGGCCCAGAGCACCTTGACGACCTTCGAAGTTGCGGTTGCTAGTACTGGCGCAGCGCTCATGAGGAGACAGAATATCGGGGTTCATGCCCAGGCACATGGAGCAACCGGCCTCTCTCCACTCAAAGCCAGCATCAAGGAAGATCTTATCCAGACCTTCGCTCTCAGCCTGCTTCTTCACCAGACCAGAGCCAGGCACGACCATGGCGCTCTTGACATTAGGAGCAATCTGGCGGCCCTTGACGACGAAAGCAGCAGCGCGCAGATCTTCGATACGAGAGTTGGTGCAAGATCCGATGAAAACCTTGTCAATGGCAACCTCCTCCATGGGAACACCGGCGGTCAGGCCCATGTAGTTAAGCATACGACGGGCAGATGCCTTATGTGACTCAGTGGGGAACTGCGCATCATCCTCGGGGTCGGGAACCTTGCCGGAAATCGAGATAGTAGCTTCGGGGCTAGTACCCCAGGTGACAGTAGGAGGAATGTCCTTAGCATCAATAAAGATGTCAATGTCGTACTTGGCGTCAGGGTCGGATTTCAGCGACTTCCAGTATGCGACAGCACGGTTCCACTCCTCAGAGCCGTACTTGGGCGCCAGAGGGCGGCCCTTCAGATACTCGAAGGTGATCTCATCAGGAGCAACCATACCAGCACGAGCACCACCCTCGATGGACATATTGCAAATGGACATACGAGCCTCAATGGACAGCTCGCGGATTACAGAGCCGCAGAACTCAATGACACAGCCGTTACCACCAGCAGTACCTATCTGGCCGATGACGCACAGGACAATATCTTTTGAGCTCACACCGGGGCTCAGAACACCATCAACTTGAACACGCATGTTTTTGCTAGGCTTGGTGATCAGGCACTGGGTAGCCAGGACGTGCTCGACTTCAGAGGTACCGATACCAAAAGCCAGGGCACCAAAGGCACCGTGGGTTGATGTGTGAGAATCACCGCATACAACGGTGGTACCAGGAAGGGTGAAGCCCTGCTCAGGGCCAATGACGTGAACGATACCCTGGCGGTTATCACCCAGGCCGAAGTAGGTCAGGCCAAAGTCTTTTACGTTCTCCTCCAGGGTGGTGCACTGGAGACGAGAGTCCTCCTGCTTGATGAAGGAAGCAGTGTCCTTCATGCCTTTTCTGGAGGTAGTGGGGACATTCTAAAAACAAGCCGTTAGAATATTTTTATGCGGCGCAATGGGATAGCGGAGATCTTCAACTTACGTGATCAGTTGTGGCCAGAGTGCAGTCAGGCCGTCTGACCTGACGGCCAGCATTCTTAAGACCCTCAAAGGCTTGCTGCAGGGGTTAAAAACTGTTAGTTGCTGTCTATAGCCAATAAGGTGATGGCTTATAACTTACAGGAGAAGTGACTTCGTGAACCAGATGACGGTCTAATGATGAAAAATCAGTGAGTTAGATGGCGTTCATTCGCTACAAGTGCCATGACACACACTACGGTGCTAGTAGCTATGACAGCAAGCAAACAGCAGAACCACATACCGATGAAGATTAGAGCGGTGCCATCGAGCTTCTGGTCGACGACGTGGGCCTGAAGAACCTTGTCGTAAAGGGTTTGCGGTTTTCCAGCAACGGAAGGCATTGTTTGTTATGTATTTGGGGTCGTGTGGCTTCGGCCAGCAACGGATAAGATTCGACGAGGACGTAGGGAAGATCCGGGCACAGATTCGGGTTCAAGTAGAGACGGAAGACTTGAGGCAAAGACAAATTGTGTCGCGATATAGGCGTTGGTTGCCAGCGTAATTCGGCGATGAAAAGCGAGAAGAAAATGGATTATGGGAGAGCAGAGCGAGAAAGAGGAAGAAGAAGAGAAGTTTCAGCGAGGATGAGGATCAAGTTAAATACAAATACGGCCGCTAGTATCGAAGCAACAACCAGAAAAAATTGAATAAAAATAAAAAAAAAACAACGCTGGGACAAAAGACAGGGAAAGAGCCCCGGAACAGTGAAGTGTGGGGAGGGAAGCTTCCACTAACAACAGCACTCTCTGTTCTATGTTGTTCTCTCTATAATTAAATAAACAAGAAACCAACGTCCTATTTCTTTTCTTTTCTTTCTTATTTCTTTAAATTCTTGAGTTCCGATCTGGGCTGTAGCCCGCAGAAAAGGCTTCTTTTCGGAGGCAAGAATTTAAATACGCCAATAAAAATCGGCGTGTCAACTAACACATGTTCTTTACGTTGTGTTTGACTAACTGAGGACAAGCCACCATCAAAGACTTTCACTTTGCCACATGTGAGTGAATCACTGCTGTCCGAGCATGAAAAAGTAGAAACCAGAAGGTCAGTGCCAAAACAGACCTCTTTTACCGGTCATCCTCCGCGGGTTTCGTCTCCATATACATAATTGTATGACTGATGCTGCCGTTTTCCTTTTTCCTAATCCATTACTGTTGTTCCTTCCAAAATCTACCTGAGTACCACTATTATTATCATTACAAGGCTCCGTATTGGTCAGAACGCTCTTTCCCCCCAGCGAGCAAATTGCCTACTACTATCACTTGCTATCAACGGCCCAAGTCCGCTTTTTTTCTCATGTAACTTTGTACTCTTCACAAGATCAAGAATGGCAGAATAAAAGGTTAAAAAAAGCTATGTACAGGGCCAAGGAACCAAACAGAGGTTCCTTGTCGTCTTTCACACCTCTACGACTCACACTGCCTCAGCGAATATCGGGGGCACTCACCGGTGTGCCGATGATCGGAGCGGTCGTAAAAGTGGGGACGCGGGGAAGTCAATGTATTGGGATTTCAAAATGCAGTGCGTTCATTGGCTGGATCTGGCATGGTCACTGCCGTACTCTCAGAGAGCCGTGGTTCTCTTTTTGGAGGTTGTTTTTCTAGATTCGAGTTCCATGGGAAAAATGACGCCGTTCATTGCTGGCAAACAATGTCAAGTGTGAAAATCACCCAAAGCGGTGTGGTAGAATTATTGCAAGTACCGGAGAATAATCAGCTCGACTGAGATAGAGTAGTTACTGCTCCGGCGACCGCAGCCATTGGAGAACAAATAGCCAGGGCACCATCAATTGACTGTAAGCTGAAAATCGAACATTAAGTCTTGTGATATAGCAAAATAGGACAAAACGGTCTGGCCGGTGGCACTTCGTTTGAAAAAGAATACTAGGCTATGTCCAGGCTCAAAAGCTAGAACCAAAGCACCAATTTTCATCGAATTTGCAATTCCTTCGTCTCGCGATAACTTTCTCTATTAGTCAGTAAATTAAAAATACATACAAGATACATATTAGATGTAATTCAGACATTAAACCTATGATTTCTCAGATAGAGAGATAGAGAGCTCCTGTTTGTAAGGGCCATACATATATACAGATCTGTGCATGTGCAGCCAATATATCAAGACTCAAACCAAAGCCGATGTGCGATCGCTGAGCACAAAAGCGCATAGCTAACTTAACCGTACCAAAGAGCTAGCTTCCGTTTTCTTGACATCGGCCTACAACACTATGAGTAAACAAGGCGAGCGTTCCAACAGTTTATCCAGGTGACCTTGCCCCAGCCATTCCATGTGTCTTATTTTTCCGCTTCCAGTCATCTCCTTCCTTAGCTGGCCGCCCACCGATCTGCTCCGGCCCTCCGGCTACAGCCCGATGATAGCAATGGAAGCGGCATTAGAGACGGACAGTCCAGTTCATGTTCAGCCAAACAATGGAAAACTTGTTCATTCGATGCTTTATTCTCCAACCCACCGATGTTGCCACTATACAGAAATTGCAAATACTAAATGCACCCTTTGGCGTGGATGCTTTCCGTAATGTTATACATGGTTCTCGGACTCCAACTATAAAGGATAGGATATGGCCAGGGAAGAGTTAGTGCAATGTCTGTAAGAGAAAAACCCCTTCCCGTCCTCCGGCCTCGCTTCCACCGTGCTCGACGACGTCGCTCATTTGCCTACAATTCGTGGCTTTTGCAGTGCAAATATCACCTTGCCAATAGTCAGGCACACGATTTCGATATCGCAGTTGCAATAAACCCCAGACACTCTCCTGCTTCTTCATCGATAGTCTATGCCCCTCCGTTCTCCATGATTCAACCCTGATATCATGCAATAATATCGTGCTCTCTATCATGTCAACGGCCGCATCTAGATAGCAAACGCCGAGATAAGGACAAGCGCTCAACCTGCACACATACAAAACGCCTTACAGAAAAGATATCACATTATTTCACGAATCCTCTTATCTCGTCAGATCTCATTCTCCTTCATCGGCTTCTAGCCTTACTACTTACAAGATATCGAGTCCCAAAGTGTCAACATCTACCCATTCAATATAGGCAAAAAGGAACATATCCTGCAAGCTCTCCTGCATGAAGTCAGTAATTGTCGTATGTATCACAATGATTCCAAACTAGCCCGCCTACCAAGTCGGTATTATCAAGCTTCGTAAATCAAATCCATTCCAATAGATTCTGTCGCTTCTGTCATCAGCAATTGTAGTCTCTACCCTAGATACATATCTATATCCATTAGTTTCTCTTTCTTTGTACCGTCTCTACTATAATTGCTTGGTTTTTTCCGCCCTATGTGTATATCTATCCGATTATTCTCTATTCTATTCGTACTATAATTTTTCTTATATAAAAGATGATTTACCGGGTAGGTAGCAACAAGATATAATATCTATGAATTTCCTCACCAATATTCTTCTTAGCAATCCTCATATTTTGTCTGACTTGTAGAACAAGAAAACACAAAATATCATTCAACGAATCCTAGCTCTCGGATTGCATTTGTTAGCTCCGTCAAGATAATTAGCCGGGGGGATAGAAAGAACAGTTCCTTACAACTGCGATGTCGGCTCTACCAAAAACCAGAAGCAAAAATTGTACTCTTTACCAAATAGGGAAAAATCGAGCCTACAAATTTATCGAGCTATAAAAGGAAGATGCATAATAGCAATAAAACACTATTTTTAACCCATGTGGTCCTACTCAAATTAGCCTTGACTCGATTCGCCGTGATTTCGATCAGTCATAAAGTTTCACGGTCTATACAAATGCTTGGTGGTTTCTGTGTAATAGTAAAGCCGCCGACTTCGCTCCATTATAACTAGGTTTTATTGTATTCCAGATTTGTCTCCATTTACAACAAACAGTGTATCCCAAACCATGACTAGTTAGTTGTATAACTATAATCTTTCCATGTATATCTATCTTCTTGCATTCTATGCCGTTGTATATCATCATAGGCAGCTGCTGTACTTTATTGCCAGCTTGTAACCGTTTATCTATTATGGTACCCTAATATCCATATTTCATAATCTTCAAGTCTATCTAACAGCCATCAACAAGCCTGGTAGGTGGCTCTTCGAATGATATCAACCTTTCCAAATCCAGCAATGGCGCTTCTAGTACAATGGGCCTTATTCATCCATCCTTCACTAGAGGCTTTATTTTCATGTATTCATCCAAATCACATGGGTTTCGCTCCAAGTTCTTGTTTGATGTTTTTATCTGCTGAGTTGACGATCATACCTAAGAAAATTAAGGATAGAATATAAGATACAATGAATTCCAAGAAATGAAGAAAGAAAATAGTAGAAAATAGAAAACTAAAGAAGTGTAGAAACCCACCAAATATGAAATAATAAGAAACCCCCAGTCTATCGATTATCTAACCCCATACGTTTATGCACCCCATCTCGACGGATAACGCTCATATTGTTGAGGCTTCTTTACAGGTCGAGCGAATGGTGTCTGTACAGCACTAACGCTAGGCGGATTTCTGCTATTATCTGCAAACGGGTTCGGCGACGTAGATAGACCAGAGGGCTTATTTCTTTCCCGCTGCTCATAAGCTGCCATCTCGCGTGAATTGCGAGGTGAGCCACCGATATCACCCATGCTAGTGGCTTTCTTGAGCGGTGACTGGGCATGTGAATAAGCACCTAGGTTTCCTCCAAAGTTGAAATTACCACTAGACGATCCGGAGATAACTCCCATCGAGGCTCGTGACTTTAGGGTTTCGGAACCGGTGGATGTGCCATGGGAGAGCATGCTGCTGACAGGCATGCTCTTACGGATAGCTCCGCGAACATTGCCAGTAGGAGACTCAATAGACTTGATCGGTCGTGGCGCAGGTGTCGGGGTGTATATTGATGGGCTCGCGGTAGTGCTGCCTGCTGAACTGTAGCCCTC
Source organism: Davidsoniella australis (assembly GCA_009806335.1). Classification (NCBI taxonomy): domain Eukaryota; kingdom Fungi; phylum Ascomycota; class Sordariomycetes; order Microascales; family Ceratocystidaceae; genus Davidsoniella; species Davidsoniella australis. The sequence continues at coordinate 25,305 of RHLR01000215.1, forward strand.
GGGGTCGAACGCCTTGCTATAGTTGATGTTTGGGTGTGTTTGGAACCCTCTGCGTAAGAGTGTGGTAGGAGTGCCTACGGCAGAAGACATTTGGATGCGAAGAGTGCTGTTTGATGTCTCCGTAATATCCGCTTGAGTAGATGCGTCACGAACCACGGGGTGTAGTCTTGGATGGACGAACTTGGTGTTGTATTCGTTCATGACCTCCCGGTTCACAATAGCAGTGTCCTTGGCCTGATGTGTATATTGGGACTGGATGAACAATAGTTGTGCCGAGACAATGATCTGTAGGACAAGGCAATTGAAGACAGTAACGCTGGGCTGAGGATCGTCCCTTGATATCGGTAGGGACGTCATGTATATGAAGACATGCGCAGGACTGAACAGACATAGTACACGAAGGCCAAGTGGCAAAGGATCCCAGACAGAAAGCTCCCAGACATCACGGGTCTTGTCGGGGTGAGCTCTTTCCTCGGCAGTCTCGGATTTGAAAGCGCTTTTGATATGGCGGATAGGCGATAGAGCAGTGGGGTTGGCGTTGATGTTAACCCTCTTTGCCGATGATGTACCGGGAGCCGTGTCGATGTCATATTGAAATAGTCGGTACAGACGTACCCTTGTCATGGTATAATATGCATTTCCGAGTGACCCTATGAGTAGCATCCAGACTAGCGCTTTAGACTAATAGCCATATAGTTAGTATGATGTTATTGAATGTCTGTGTTTGACCCAACTAACCAAATATTCTATTGACGAAGAGCTGCTACTATCGCCAAACAGATCATCATAATCGTCAGACACTGAGTTCGACCGAGCCAGAACGAAGATCAGGTGCATTCCCAAGCCCAACTTCAAGCCTAGTGATTTAGGATCGTATTCTCGAGTCTCCATTTCCTCTGAAAGCCAGAGCAAAAAGTCCATCGGGTTTAGAAACGCCGAAAGACGCTCTGAGAGCGGCTTCTTCCGCACCATCCGACGCGTTGATGGTGCCATCATGAACTGATATTGAGGTTCGGAGGAAATCAAAGGTTTTCGATGAAGATGATCGCAGCTGTGGCGTTCCTATGGTCGTAGTCGGGTTTTGTTTGTTTTCTTTGGGACCAAAGCGGTTACTAAGGGAGCAACAGGCGCCTCTAGCAACGACACACACAAAGAACAAAGAGAAAAGAATTAGGTCGTTCCAATATCGGTGGAGGAACTACTTTGGTATCTATCTCAAAGCAAGATCTAGGTCAAAACTGCTCTTCAACGACAGTCTGATTCTATCGTCAACAAAGTGGTGGGCAGCAACAAAAAAATTTGCGACAAGCAAAGGGCAATGTTTTTTCCTGCCCGTTCAAGGCTGAAGGCGCGATGTCATTTCTAGGCAACTAGGGAGACGGCAAGCAAGTGTGTACAGTGTTATGTGATCGGCGCAAACACTGTGGTATTCGCCTTTGTCCGTCGCCCTCCAAAGAAGATATGTAATTACAATCATATGTAACTATCTGAGAAGAAAGCGACAATTATAACGCTTAATTATGACATAAACAATTTCACTATTTTTATAGAAAACAGTATGATGCTCTATATATGCGCTTTAGCCCAATACTTTACAAACTATGTATCTACCATCTCTCACTGTACCTACCCTTCACCTTATGGATCTCGGCCAATGAGCAGTACCTTCTAGAACCAACGTGGGGGCCATTTCTATACAAACGTATCACCTCGTGCTTTCTTAGACATAAGCGGTAGGAATATCAGATATCCCAAAACTCACGTATCAGAAAGCTTCAGTCCTATTATATGAAAAAGCCTGCAGTTCTTCTATCCACAGATATATTGAAGCTTTAAGTTCTATCCTCCGCACTGTACCATTATAGCACTTTCAAAGCGGGTCAGATAGTGGAGTTCACCCTAACATTTAGTAGCCCATGTTATTAATTAGGCTTAGGCTAATCCAAAGAAATCAAACTGCTCTACTCTATAGTGAGCTTGATTTCCAGTACTCAATTGACTTTCCCACTTTCAACCTGCCTCACATCAAGCACAAATCGCATCTATTTCTGCGCCAGGCCCGTCGAATCTGGTCGCATCGCATACAATAGCAGACGCGAAAACTACCTGATCGTTTATAATGGCGTCTCAGGCCGACTATAAGGACCGCCAGTTCCTGGCTGTAATTGGCGATGAGGTAAATTCCACTACTATAGCTCATAACGATAGTTATCGCTAGCCTCACTTACTTCAAGCACCCGTTCACACTTCGGTTCGATATTTTATGGAAATCAGCATGGAAAGCGCCGATTAAAATTCCCAAAGCACATGCTAACTCTAATATATAGGATTCTGTCACCGGTCTCCTTCTCGCTGGTATCGGCGTAAGTTTCCCTCCCCACTTGATATATCGAGTTGGACTGTTACAGTACTGAACTAACCTGCGCTTTCCTTAGCACGTAACTTCTGGCGCTGACACTCAGAAGAACTTCCTGGTCGTCGATAACAAGACTGAGACCTCTGCCATCGAAGCTGCGTTCGAGAGCTTCACTACCGAGCGTAAAGACATTGGCATTGTGCTGATCAACCAACATGTATGAGCCGATGTTCCTCTAACACTAGAATATCCAACTTGGGAGTGATTCATCATTACACATTTACTGACATGGCCATCATTTTCTTCATAGATTGCAGAGAGAATACGATACCGCATCGATACTTATACCGCCGCTTTCCCCACGATCCTCGAGATCCCAAGCAAAGATCACCCTTACGACCCCGAAAAGGATAGTGTTCTACGCAGAGTTCGCAGATTGTTCGGCGAATAAATCACTCTTTCCTATTTATCCAAGTTTCAAGTGTTTATCTTTTGTCTTTCTCCGTTTACCCAGATACTTGTGTCGTGGCTTGTACCATCCATCGCCCCCCGATGGGCTATAGGGACAAAGAGTCCCGAGGTATATCTTTTCATATGTAGCCCTATAGGGGAATATATTGTTCCTGTTTAAATTCCTAGTCGTCACAGGCAAGCCTTTCACAAAAGTCAAATCTTAGCAATATGATATAGATTATCATGCGACATTAAGTCATCACACCCAGAAGAAGCATAGTATGTGAGGAGTAGTACAATAAAGTAGATAGCGTAACAAAGCTTAGGGCATAGTTCTGGCATCTTTGATATAGATAAGAGTAACGCAGAACGTATGTAAGCAAAAAGAATTGAAAGGAAAGTAACAAAAATAGACAGAAAACCCAGACCTAGCTATTCAATGTGCACAATAGCTATTCATAACACGCCATGCGAAACCATAAACATAAACCACTATTATCATATGTTTAGCACCCTCTTAGTCCTCAACGGCCTACTACAGCTCGACACCCAGAATAGTAGGGCTAAAGACGACGGAGGCAGTGAGGCAGGTAACGGGTTCGTCGTTGGCGGTGAAAACATCAGCCAGAACGGTGTACTTGCCCTAATCACGGTGTTAGCTTAGTATTCAGATGAGAGGTATGATAGCTCGTCAAAGATCTTTGACAATCTAAAGCAATGTGGGCTTTCTAAGTTGAGTTAATATATGATTGAGGTAACGTTGAGACTTACAGGAGGGATCTCCGCGGGAAGCTCGACGGTCTTGGTCAGAGATAGTTCGCCGGCCTTGATGGGGCAGCTAAGGTCGACGTTTTGAATCTGTTCACACAGATCGGCTTTCGTGGCGATGAGACGGATGAGACCGTATTTGACGGTGATCAGAACATAAGCGCCCTCGAGAACGTCTTCCTTCACGGTTCCGCTAGCCTTGATGACAAGATCTTGTCCACTATCCGGTAATCGTTAGTATATCTATCTCTATCTCCAACAAATGTGCGCGACGGGCACAGTGATAGCGGCAGGAATTGCAGCTTATTAAGAACTATCTATCTCAAAAGTACGCAGACTAATCTGTGATTTTTTTGTATTATTATCTTCGTCACTTACGCCTTAGGAGGATTTGGCAGAAGGTCGACCCGATCGATGGTGATAACATCCTTATCGTGGTCCTTAGGACACAACTCTAGAGGCGACTGGCCAGGAATCTTGGTGCCAGCACCAGTTATGACATCCTGGGACGAAACGCCAGAGAACAAGCTGCGGGCAGCTGCCGGAGCGACGCTTGCCGAGAGGAGAGTGACGGCGGTAGTGAGGAAACGCATCTTTGTTCGTGAAAACGGCAGTTTATGTCTCGTGTAGTGATGCTATGTTTGTTGCGCCAGCGAAAGATCGGATCGAGTAATCTCCGAAAATTATCGTCAGAGATTAATAAAATACTAGAGTTTCGAACTCGATAATATTGCCCCCGATATGTAAGATTGTATCGCAATACTTGATCTATCCAAAATCAAGAAGTGTGAGCTCGGGTTTTGTAGTTCGGTTGAAGAAGAATGACGCAGCTGAGGAGGAAAATGGTCTCAACGCTTGGTGTCTCTTTTTGGCCTATTTCGCTTCTAAACTTTCTCAAGCCACGCTAAATTCGGAAGGCCTACCTTCTAATAATTGCAATAGTCCAAGCAATAATCAACAAAAAGCGATGCGCTGCGCCAGTTATCAACGAGGCAGGATAAGAAACGTCATGAGGATGGGCGGGAAGGAAGACTCCAGCGCGTCTGTTTATTGGTCAGTTTGTCGATTAAAGTGGGGGTTTGGGGAGTATCGTGTGATTGGTTTGATCCATGTTAAACAAGCCAAAAATCCCCAAAATTGAAAGGTCACGTGTGAGAGCGCCTCCTCTGTTCCCTTTATCGAAATAAACAAGCAGTAAGCACCTTTGAGTTCATGGTCAGTAATAGACATTTTGAAACTTTTTTTTTTTACACCGACGAAGATTTGGATGGAAACATTCGGATCAAACAACATCAATAACTCTTTCCCCCTCGAGCTTCCAATGGAAGGCAAGGCGCCAGAGACGGCCCCTTCCCTACCGGCGCG
>RHLR01000216.1:0-30140 GCA_009806335.1 Davidsoniella australis
AGTTTTGCCCTAGCTGGGTTTGAACCAACTACCTCATGCGAGGTCGGCCAGGCGTATATAACCTACTACGCCATGGGGCACTACGCCATGGGGACTGGTATGTATGTACATATGCATGAATAAGGTGAGGAGGTGATTTTTGCAGAATCCAGACTTCCATCGCCATCAAATCAAATCAAATCAAATCAAATCATCGTCGTCATTCGCTTGTTTATCTGTACATTACCATCCGGAACAGCGTTCGGAGAGATTGAGGAAGGAGATATTCGGCCGGCTAAGCAGGATATGATATGATCCAGGGTTAGGAGGATTGATTGATGTCTGGCTTGTTGGCTGTAGGAGCCGAAGCGCGACAAAGAAAAGAGTGAAAGTGAATTGATGAAGTGGAAATCGGTAAAGTGACTAATAGATAGAAAAATCAACAAGGACTTTCCTACATTCTACGGGACGAGACGCCACGATTCAATAATTATTTCCTTTCCAACCCTGCCATGCCAACCCTAACGGGAGCAGGGTATCCCACCAAGATATCCGGGTAAGATTAACCACAATATACATGTAATGAGGACGATATCCATCATCTGTTGAGCCATTAAGGAATCTCAGGATTGTGTCGAAGGATAGAAAAAGAAAAAAAAAACGAGAAACACCCCCAAAAGCCCGCAAAAAGCCGAAAGCCATGCATAACAAAAAGAGACTACAAACGGCTTTGTTTGCTCGCTAAAGCATATGGTAAAGGCGCTAAAGGATTGAGCCATTTGCCTTAACTGGTAGCATAGCTTCAACTTCTCCACTTCCGTCCGTCAAGTCAGAAATAAAAAGGCCAAGCCCATAACGACCGACGCCGTGTATCGATTGTAGTTGCATTTTGCAGTGCGGCGGGGGGCGTTCCTTTGGCAGAAAAGCTGGCAGCTGGAATAAGACCAGGCCTAGGCCTTTTTGTTTCTTGTTGTTTGGATGTAGTTCTAGTGTTGATAGTATTGTATAGAAGAACGGGATATAAAAGATACTGACTCTGTATTGGTGTAGTATAGTTGTATAGAGGGTTAAGACTTGGAGCACTTATAGCCAAGATACGCCACATAACTGAGCAAAGAGGTTGAACTAGGCTGCGGCAGGCCACATCAAGTGGCGTCCAACAAAGCCGTTGACAATAATAGTCAGCAACGTTGCCATCAATGCCAATGTCTAACTGCATCGTGAGCTGTCAAACAGCCTTCCATTTCGCATGCAACTGCCTTCTCTGCGTCTGCCGTCCCCAGGTCTTAGCCGGCCGTTGTTTCAGTTCATGGGGCCCTGCAGCCGGGCCTACTCTGCCTAATTCTACATTGCATTGGTGGTGGACTTTTCTTTCCGGCTTTGCCTTGGTCCGCAATGGATGAGATGTGTGAATGAATCATTGTTGTAGGAATTGACTTATGTATGCACATGCACATGTACTTATACCGCTTACTGTGTAATTCCCCGCCTAGATCATATATTCATATATACATGCATACAAACACAAACAGAATACAACCTGTGATGAAGACATCAAAATCATCTTGTCCCATGCTCCGTGGAAATCCCAGGCGACCCAGAGCTGCCAGCCCAGTGGTCTTCTACACGGCTCAATTTATTTAGTGCTCACGCAATCTAACACGCTGCGAAGCCTATCCCAGCCTGCCGTTGCTACTATAGTACAGTACATAGTATACTAATACAGATACTTGCTATCCTATCCAGGGACCCTTGTATTCGCGATGGTGTGGGTTGCTTGTCTCCCCCGGTCTAAGCCTGGGCCTTGTTGTTGATTTTGGTTGATTTTGGTTGATTTGGTTGATTTGGTTGTTTCAAGCCTATGTGCCCTCTGCTCTGCTTGGGATTGGCATTTGGTTAGTAATTGGTTAGTGATAATTGTTGTCTGCGGCTACGTTTATGTTGTTGTTGTTGGTACCTCTGTTTCCCTCTACAACTGACTTGACTGACTGGCTGACTGGCTGACTTATATTGTCCTTGTGCATTAACTGTTCTGGTTATTACTCTAATTCTCCTGTCAACACGAACGTTGTCACCTACTAAGCAACTTTAAGCAACTGCTGTTTCCTGATCACAGCTGTATACGTATGTATATTCATGATATTTTTCACGACTACATGTGCTTATTTATTTATCTTAAAATCACATCTATTAGATTGCTGGTGGAATTTGCTCCCAGATCCTCCTCCTTCTCACGCACTCTCTCATACAAACAAAACAACCAGCTCCTGTCGCATCTTTCTGGGTCTGGCCTAGTTACTTTTATCTTCTCTTTATTTCTCTTCTTCACCGTCTGACCTGACCCCATCCTATCCTGTCCTCAATCCTTGCTAGGTTCTTGTCGCTTCTGTAAGTCCCTCAACGTTGCCAGCTTTACAGCACTCTGAACTGTTGGAATCTTTATCATCTTTGCTTTCATATCGACCTGGCTTATCAGAGCCCACTTGCAACACTCTCGCCAGATTAGACTTTGGCCTGCCTTTTCCAGTCTGGTTCTCTCTATCGACAATTCCGCATGTCTTGTCTTGTATACGGTCTTATTTACCTGCATGATACAGTTCAGAACTGCCTTGGAGGCACACGCTCTCTATTTTTCTTCGCTTTCTACCGTGACCCTGTAGAATCGCCGCAGCCGACACCCGCGCTTTAGTCTTACACAAATTTTATTTTTATTTTCTACTTTACGGCTGGCTTGACCTGCCTTTCTGCTTTTTCTGCTTCTCGCTCCTGATCCCTCTCCGTTTTTCACGCGCCTCTTTCTGATGCCGGTGTGACCAGATAGCGAGCGCAAGGCCACGCTCTCTTCCCTCGTCTGCCTATTTGCACACAGCTACATATCTACATACGTAATTCCGCTCACTATCGACGACGTACTCAGTGACAAAAGACGATCGTGATCATCATTGTCTCTGCTGATTGCTGGCTAACTCCTGTTTGCCGGTGCTTGGCTTGTCCGTTTTGCTGCAATTACTCCTGCCACTTCCATCATTCCTATTTGACGATAGCGCCGTTGCTACAAACCACTATTAGCGACTATACCTTTTTCTTCTTCTTTGACCTTGTTTCTACATATCCTCCTGTCGTTTTTTCTTTGGCTTTCCCTAGCCCCTCCCTCTCGTCTTCGATCCTTTCGCCCCTACTGTCACGGCTATCATTACGGAACTGATTTGGTCTTAGCGATTGCTTTATTGCGGATTCTGGAACTTTGCGTCAATTCATCTGCCAGTATTACAACTAGATTATAGCTTTGTTTTCCTTTACAATCGCTCCCTCTCCAAGCATTTGCTTATTGCGCTCTTTTTCCTGCTTCTAAATCTCGCCTTGGCTGCTGCTTTATCACGCCCAAAGAAGCTGAATTTAATCTTTACTGTCGATACCGTACGAATATATTCTCACATCTTCACCATAATTCGACAGATAGCAACATTCTTTCACAATGTCGAATCATCAAATACCATCGCATATTGGCCCTCCCCCGATCGCCAATGGCCTTCAGAACTCTTTATCGCTTCACCAAGTACAAGTACAAAACCAGGGCCAGAACCTAAGCAAGAATCAGATCCATAACCAAATTCAGCAACCGCAACAGCACATAATAGACGGCTTCCAACAACAACAACAACAACAACAACAACAACAACATCACCACAACAGCAACAACCACTATCCGCTGTGCCACAACAAGCGACGACGTCAACCCACCAATCACAACAACAGTCGACTATATACGACGAATCACTTACTCTGGAGCCGCTGTCATGTGTCGCTTGCCGTGCGCGGAAGCTACGCTGTGACCGGATCCCAAACACTTGTACACGCTGTCTAAGAGGCCGTACTGAATGCATATATCCTATGTCGCGCAGACGTCCAGCTGTCCGCCGCCGAAATGTCAAAGAGCTTGAAGCCCGTCTAGGTAAGGTTATTATGCATATAAAGCCCATATGCTGAGACGAAAGTCAGCCACACAAAGTTACCAATCGCGCGCGCAATATATATATATATCAGTTCCTATGGACGAATGAGACGGGATGTCACTGTATAGTCTCATGCACCTAGCTGCCGTCTTCTTCCCTTGACAAGTCAAGACGAGACAATCAGGTCATGTATCATTCTACTGCTACTAGAAAAAAAAGACTTTGTTGGATCTTATGCCGCGTGCATGAACTTTATATTAGTGGCTCCCTGGAATGTTCATTGTCACTTATTCGAGTTATATGTTTCGTTATTGAACCAATCATGAAATCTTTAGCTAACACATTTATTTCTACAAAAAAACAATAGCCCAGGTAGAGGAACTCTTGAAAGACAGTAACAGAGGTGCAACCTCCAATGATTATGACTATGAGGATGAGTTTCAAGCCTCAAATGGCAGAAATCATAGCCATGGTGCCTTCAATGACACCCCAATGCCACTACGACCTACCCCGTCTAATAAAGAATTGATGGAGCAAGGCATATTTGAACCACTACCAGCCAGTGAAATCCTCGAGGAACTGTACGTCTTTGGCAAAATTTGCTTTTCTAGAGTTACTTATCATGCTAACAATGCACCAACTGCAGAAATGAATACTACTTTGGCCGCCATTACTACTTTGTGCCAGTAGTGCATCCTGGTCGCTATCGTGAGGCATACTATTCTGCGCCTCACCGACGTCCACCAATGTGCTTACAATATGCTATCTGGGCCAATGCCGCACATGAACACCCAAAATACTCACAGTATCACGAAATATTCTATCACCGGGCTCGGCAATATGCAGAACGCGACGAAATGAAGGTACATAAAACTGCACTCTACCGGTACTACCAATTCTTATGTGATACTAACATGATGAAACGATACAGGGTGAAGGAGAACATTTCCTGACCTTGGGTCATGCGCAAGCTTGGGTGTTGATTGCTACAGAAGAAGCTCGATCATTACAGTTTACACGTGCCGCAATGAGCAGTGCTCGTTGCATCCGCCTAGTCCAAATGATGGGCCTACACAGGATGGATGTTGAGCAAGAGTGGTCTGTTCCTGTGCTTGCCCCAGCGTCATCTTGGGTCGAGCTGGAAGAGAGAAGGAGAACGTTTTGGTCAACCTATTGCATTGATAGTCATGCCAGTCTCTCAACTGGATGGCCTGGCTTGATCCACACAGACGATGTAAGTTGCCATAAAGACTTCCGACAATACATCGAAATTACCCCGTTACTAACTGAACTGCCCCTATAGATTGGTACGAGGTTACCGTGCTCAGAAGAAGCTTTTACCACTGGTATCGAAGAAAAAACTTGTATGCTGAATGAAGCCCTTACTGGCTCGGCATACTCTACTTTCGCAGGCGCTGTCATGATTAGTTATCTATTCAACATCATTCTCCGTCACGTCCAACGGCCAAGACCAGATGACAACCCTGGTGACATCAATGGCCCGTTTTGGAAACGCCATCATGAACTTGATACTACACTTTCAAATGTCTTCATGTTTTTGCCTCCACAGCTAAGGCTACCAGACAATATCAAAGATCCCTCGGCGATCCATACCAACCTGCACTTACATGCTAGCATAATTTGTTTGCATCACCAAGCAGTTGATAAGATCAACGACTTTGGTCTAGAAGGCATGAAAGAAATCTCTGAACGGAGACTGCTAGAATCGGCTGCTGAAATTGTCACCCTTATGCGAACAACTAGCGACATCACGAGTGCTCACAATTATGTAAGTGTCAACCTGGAACTAGCCTATTCTATATCATGCTAGAATATCTACTAACCATAGCTTAGAAATCTCCCCTTATCGCATTATCAATGTTTTGCGCAGCGTCTGTTTATGTGTATCACCTGAGAGATATTGCACCGACTCCCCTTACCACCGAGAATCTAGAGCGACTCTACTACATCTTGTCAACGATGGAGCGTCTTGCTGTCGAACATATCATTACCCGATCATTTTTGCAACAGCTATGTGCCGAAATCGAACGCCACAGCTTGCGCCAGTACATTAACCATTCTGCTGTAGAAAAGTTCGCATACGCTGGAACCACCGCTAGTATACCTCTAATATCTCGAGGCCGCAAGCTCTATTCCATAGACACCCCATCGCAATTTACCATGAAGAATACTAGTCTGAATAGGAATATGTCACCCGGAGAATACATGCCTCTCGGCAATTGTATCCCCAACACCGGTACCGTGATGGAGCTTTCAGAAGATGAACATTCGAGCATGATATTCAAACGCGAAAGCCCATATAAACAAGAGAGTTCTGTTGAGATTTCTAGTCCGGCATCTTCAGAATCTCGAATGTCCCCACACTCTGTTCATCACACAATACCTCACCAAGTTTCACAACATCAGCAACATCTCCAACAACAACAACAACAGCCTCTTCAACATCAACACCATCAGCAAATGGCCCAGCCACAACAACAGCAGCAGCAACAGCAGCCACAAATGCAACCAATGCAACATCGAGTCCAAGCCATGCAACCACAGCAGCAGACACAATCACAAGTATCCCCGACGATGTGTATGCGTACTGGATCTATCTCCGTCCCTTCGATGTCAGCATCCTCGTCTGCCACACCGCCCGACTCTTGGGTATTCACGCCTAATGCTGGTCCTGGTGCAACTTCAGCCGCCTCTGCTGCTGCGGTCGCTGCTGCAGTATTTGCTGATGGCCAATACACAGTCACCTCAGATCCTGGGTATCCTATGTCTCTACCACACCGGCCTATTATAGATATAGGCCAACAACCCGGACAGCAACAGCCAGGTCAGCAGCAGCAACAACAACAGGACTGGACTGGCCAGCAGTGTGTCCCAATCTTTCAGACAATAGATTCTATGACAGCGACAGCTTTTGATTCAACGGAAGCTGAGTTGCATTGGGAGATGTTGAACCAAGTACCCGGGACATGGACATCTAATGGCCAACAGTGAAACGATGCTGTTATCATTCCTCCCCCCCTTTTGTGTCTTTCGTTTTTCGTACATGTTTATAGGTACTTAAAAACAAATTGTAGGTACATTACTACACGACATGACATGTTTCTTTTACGCCTTTGTACTTGTACTACCATGGGGCTTTCTAGGGGTGTTGATTATCTTTTTTCTTTCATCTTCGTTATTTACAAAAGTTTTTTTTGTTTTCATCTACCTTATCTTTTCCTTCCATTCTGATGAAAGAAAAGAATGTCAGTTTTCAACTAAACGACACGTCAATAGTTCCTTTTTATACACATAAGGATTATATTGATGTCTACCTATCTTAACCTCATGCGCCTTCTTCCTTTATTTTCTATGTACTTTTAAACCATTCCTTTATATCCCCCTTCTCCTTCGAAATACCTCGAGATTTCTTTTTTTTTCTACGTATATTGTCTGCAACATACAATCATATAAACACTCCCTTGATATCCATTTCATTTTTTTTCTATTCTCTTTTCTTCTACGTTCTCATTCATCAAATTTTTCATTTGTTAAATTCTACTTGCTTTTTTTTGGGGTTATTTTGCTTCTTTCTTCAATGTTTGAAACGACTTTTTTTTTCTTTCTTTACCGTTATCTGATATTCTTACTAGCATGGTGGTTCTTATTACCTTCTTTTATACTGCTCAACTTGGTCTCTACTTGTACTAGTCATTTCTTGCTTTGGATGTTTTTTCGTCTTACATATATACCATTTGTTCACACATAAATTCTCCATTTTCTTTCTTAAATCTTGGCCCCTGACTTTTTTTTTTGTTGTAGAATTCACATTTGCCGTGAACTATGCGTAAACATTATTGAATAAAACAGTGATTCCCTTTTTTCCTTTTTTTTATGAAACAATCAACATTCTGCAGCATTGATTGTGTTTTTTATGTGTAATAATCATATTAAAACTACCCTTCAAGAACTAAAAATAAAACATGATGTAGTAAGTAACGTGAATCATGTGCAAGTCGTGTGATAAGATTGCTTAAATGACAACAACCGCAAAGCATCACGACATCCTAGCGCTAGCGCAATTGAGATATACACCATCAGCAAGGTCTGTGGAACGACAAAATACTTGAACATGTCCTGGGGGACATAACTCAGCAGTGCTGTCCCATTATTTGCTAGTAAGATATGATTCTTGAGTAATGAGATCTCCAATGCACAACTGCCTATGGTGGCGGGTAAGAAATAAACGGTGCGTTTGAGACTAGATGTCGAGTTTCGGAGGTAAATGCAGGCGATAATGGGGATCCAGCAGATATACGGCGCGTACATGTCATAGACTTGTTTAGTTGGGAGATATTCTTCGGCGAGGAGAACGTAGCCACTGATCAAAAGCATTACCATGCTTGTTACCACGCAGACGCGTTTCAAATTAGTATATCGTGAAGATGTGGTAGGTTGTTGTCCTAGAACTATCTGCATTTCTCTATCGCTCCCGTCGATATCATCGATGGTCTGCTGTTCGGGTGTTCGACGTTTGAGTTCCACTATGTCATCGAGTTGTATGACAACTTGAACGAGGAAATCATCAAGATCATCTGCAATGCTCCCGGCAAAGCCGGCATTGGGAACTGCGGTGCGAGAACGTAGGCGCGAGGCCCGGTCCGCTAGTACAGCGAGAACCATAGCAGGGAAGATGACTAGTTTGTTCATGTTGAGAGATTGCTGAATAGGCGTCACGTTGATGTCGGTGCCTAGTAGAGTATTGATACGTTGGCCTGTGGGATAGAATATGTACCAGATCAAGGGAATCTGAATGAACCAGAAGCTAATGCAAAGCTTACACACAAAGGAAATGATATTTCGATTCAGTGACTTCTTGGTAGCCATGATTATATATGTCACCCAGAACCAAAATAGGATCTGGAACGGGTACCACTCGATGTTGCCTATCGCTGTGTAAAGGGCTAGATCCAAGAAGACCAAGCGTGTAGTGATAGCAAAAAAACGGTATATCGAGAAGTCATTCGTGGTGAGAAAATAGCGTGTATGCCCATAAACTGACAGAAAGATATAGGTTGATTGAGCAAGACAGCCTAACTTGTGTAGTAAAACAGTATCAGTCTGGCCAAAGCTCATGACGAGGATAGAGATTTGCATGATACCCTTGATTTCGTTGGCCTGTATGCGTGAGAGAAATACAGGCTCGTCATGCCCACGCTCGAAAAGATGCTCTGTTGGTACTCGGCGGCATAATATAGATATAACGGAGATTAAGAATACCGCACTAAGTAGAGCAGTAGTGTGCGATGTTAAAGATAACTTGATATAAGCTTGTGTGTGATCAGTTACGATACAATATCCCACTGCCATAGGAAGCCAGATGACTGGCCATACTTTTGCAATAGGCAAAGTACTGCTTGATATATATACCAGGCTCATAAGCGCAGCAAATACGATTATTGGTCTCCACCAAGAAGCAGGATACTTGATACAGCATGTAGGGGATGCTCGCATCAAGCTCCAATTTAGTTTGGAGTTGCAGTGGGAGTTCATCAACAGTGACAATGCCTTGTCACGGACCGGTAGGGCGGCATGAAGTCCGTCACTGTAGTATCCAGAAGCACCAGCAGACACCATCATCTCGTTCATGGACCACACTATGTGGGACTTTACATTGCTAGACAACAACTGTAGTTGGTTGTGCATGGCCATGATCTTGTCTTCGGTGATGGTCTTGCTGTTATTTCCGTAGAGATAATGCTGGTATGGTAGAGACGGAGGTATCACAATGACACTGCGGTCCGCATACTGAGAACTGTTAGTTACATGGTAGCTTTTGGACAAAGCTAAAGCCTTTGTATTCGTTCTTAGTGCGGGCATAATGTTGGCAATGCCTTCCTGGAAGTGCTCGAGGTAGTTATCACCAGCATAGCGAGCAGCCCATAACCCAGCAGTGCCAAGAACTAGCAAGCTCGACGAGTCGATCCCGGAGACATAGCTATCGATGACCGTTTGTAAGCTAGTCGAGTTCATCCACGGATCGTAGATATAGTTCACAGTGACGCCCATGAGATCCAGAGACAGATTCTCGTCTCGAATACCAGATATATGGAACTCAAGCAAAGCCAACTCCTGCATCTGATGGTCTAGGCGGTTGGTAGCAGCCCAGTAGAGCTGGCGCATAGTAGAGTCGCCGACAAACGTGATGCTTTGATTGCGGAAACAGCCGGTAACATTCTCTCGCGTATATTCATGCATAACACAGTCGGGCGTGTCCCATTTCTTTAGTGGCTGCTTTGTGTGTGCGTCCCACGAGCCGCCCGTGAAGAGGCCACTACATCTTTCGGGGTTATCATTTAACAAGCCTGTTTTTATAGCATGGGCATTGATTAGTATGGCGATTTGTCTGCATGATGGGCAACCTTTATAGATTACTTACTAGGAAATAGCCAAACGAGCGATGATATGCCATATATCAGTGATAGCCATAGGAAGACAAGTCCGTGAGTTTGAATCGTGGCTCGGGTCAGCGGAGACATTGTTGACGATGTGAGATTGAATGAAGAGAAAATGATACTGTTCGGATAAATCGATGCTATCTCCTGTCTTCACAATAAACGGAATGTCTAACGGCTAAGCCGTGCCGAAGATCACGAGACTCGCACTAGAGATAGCCTAATATGGGAGCATCAGGAACTTTACGAGATACTCTCAGACAAGGTTGGATCACCAATTACGATGTTTACTTTTTTATGCCTTCTCTTTTTGTTATCTAATCAGCACCAGTGGTACAAAGCCAGAAAAAAAAATAAAGATAAAAAGAGGTTCTTTCCTATGACGGTCTTTTGATCCCATATATAGAAATATCCGTAAGATGTGCTAAAAGACGTCGCTCTTTCCAAGCTACATAGCACTATCTCGATCTCAAGTCTGAAGCCTAGTCAAATAGCTGATAAGGGGATAGGGGTAGCGCTTGCAACAACCAAATTTGCTTGAAGATTGAACCAAACACATGATAGTAGCACTGCTTAGCGAAACCTTTTGTTTTTTGGACTTCTTCTTGTCGCACAGTACAATGAAAATAACAACTTGAAGCCTACAGCTGCAACAAAGTTGCATGTAAGTGGCCAATGTTTTGTCAGTGCATGTGCTCTCATATGTTTTAAGCTTCATTACAACTGTTATTAAACGCTATAAATCAGATTTGACGATAACCTGTGTTATGGCGCGCTTGATAGCTTCCAGCTTGTTGTTACCTTGCTCGAGAAGCTGCCCCTGAGGCGAAGTTTTAGCCGCTCACGTGATGGCATGCTGTTCTCCACTTTTTGGGCTTGCCAAATTATTCAATAAGCCAAAGCCGCAACTGCAAATTTTCTCGTCCTTATTCAACTTCATGATATCTTAGTTTCGGTCTCGTGATGCCCAGTCGCTTTATGGCCGCCATATTACAAGCGTAACATTGGACGCCTATCGATAGGTCACTTGAAAGAACGACTGCATAAAATATATGCACCATATCTAAGATTCTATTTTTAATTCTTAAGTCAAAACTATCCTTTCTCTTCCAACAATCGACCGTCTTGTGCCAAGCTCGGCCTGCGCTTTCTCTTGAACAACAGGTCTTGAGCCGGACAAGATATCCAGTTGCAGCGAAACTGTCTTGTACAGCTAGATGCCAATCTTGATAGACGAGAGCAAAACTCACACACAGAAATCTTTGAGTGCAGGATCTTGCCATTTCTCACGAAGCCTCCTGCAATTAATTTCGGTGAAATCACAAAAAGAGATAGAAAATAGTATCACGCAGAAACAAAAGTGCAAGATATACATATTATACATAATGTAATTGTTCAATGAGTCAATATCACATGCCAGGTCTAGCCGTCTGTATGTGAGTCGATGACCACAAAATCCATTGCACGGAAATATTCGCGAAGAAAAGAATAAAGAATTCGCCACTGGGCCTTTCGGTTATTTCTTTGGGCGATCTAGAAAGAAAGCTAAATGGGAAGAACTCCGTGACGAAGACAAAGAAAAAGTCAAAAGGTCTTGCTGTTGTTTTGCCACCATGTGATCTCGGGCTCTCTCTGGAAGATTTTTGTTTCAAAAGGGCACTCCACGTACATATTATATCACAAGCTGAATATAGCCACATTATGCCAAAAACAAATTTGGAAGAATTGGCCGAGCAAGCTCCATCATACACAAAAGTTATGATATCACATGAGCAGCAAAGCCATTAGAAATGCTGTTTTTATGGTATTTAGGCAAGATAAAAAAATCTTGCTCTCATGTATTATATTTTTGTGACTTCAGAGCACCTAATTTTGCTACTGTTTATCCTGAGCGGAATGCTGTAAAAATCCATGAAGACCGCCGTATATCTAAATACAAAAAAATAAAAAGAATTTATGAATGAATGCCAAGGCCTGTTATGTTTTCCAATGACCAAATTTA
Organism: Davidsoniella australis; assembly: GCA_009806335.1. Classification (NCBI taxonomy): domain Eukaryota; kingdom Fungi; phylum Ascomycota; class Sordariomycetes; order Microascales; family Ceratocystidaceae; genus Davidsoniella; species Davidsoniella australis. The sequence goes on from RHLR01000216.1 coordinate 12,390, forward strand.
CCAATTAGTCTAACATAAAAAAATCAAGAACACCGTAAAAACAAGGACGAGCCATAAGATAATGAAAGAGACTCCGAAGATGAAAAGAACCTTTATAGAGAACGCCGGTTGTTCCTGGGATATAGAGCGCCGTGAAAAAAATTAAGACAAAAAATAAGCGGGTGCTAGGTTCCTCGTTTAGTGAAAACTAAATCGAAACGAACGAAGACAAAAAGACAAAAAACAACGTTGAGCATTGACGAAAGCCAAGTTTAGTTGATCAACTGGTAAAAGCACTAGACATTCCGAGTCAAAACAATGCCAAGTATTTCACCTATGGCCAAGTGATGACATGGAAGATGGAAGAAGTGACGAAGTGAAAGCCTCTCATGAAAAGAGTGGATGTGTGGAAAGGAAACCGAGAGTCTCTAACTGAATGAGAGGCCTCTCCTATGGCGCGAGAACGAAGAAATGCGCGGGTGTAAAAGAAGATAATAATGTGTAAGGGAAATCGTGAGGATAGTGATGTCGTAGAGAGGCAGATTAAAATGAGTGAGAGATGACTGCATGAAGCATAAGAAGATTTCGTCATGGCGTGTGAAGGCACAAAGAGGCCCGTGATAGTAGAAAGAAAATAGGGAATTCGTTGCAAGGAAAGGCGAGCGGATGATTTGAATTGCCAATGGATCTCAGAAGCAATACAATGTGTCCGTTTCTTGAAGTATAAAAAAAAGAGTGTCTAGATATGCCTAGATCTTACATGTCGAAAGGCCCACGCTCTTCGGTATCGTAGATAGCTGCTGGGCTCAACGGCAAGTGAGTGCGTGAAGTACATGGGCTAACACCGTCGATATCGCAAGTAGCCCAACTACCCCGGCGGCCGAAAGTCATGGTGAATTTGCCCAACATCTCTTGGTGCTGCAGGTGTGACTCGGTCATGACGATCTCACGGGGGTCGGCGCGGGACTTGCGGAAGAGACGGCCAGTAAAGGCGACCAGGGAGTCTAGTGAGGACGACGAAGATGATGATGTGGTGGACTTTTTGGACTTGTTTGACTTGGTCGATTTAGCCGATGAGGCGGAAGACGTCGATGAGAACTTCAATGATCTGAAGAACTTGCTGAAGGAGGACTTGGAGGTAGACATGGTGAAAGAAGAGTGGAGAGTAGAGATGACGGTAATTAGAAGGTAAGAGGTGGTGGAAGAATGGAATAGTTGTTATATGGATATCCTCAGGATATATGAAGAACACAACCAGACAAGGTGGGAGAAGACAAGACGTTGAATGGTCAGCAACGTGTAAGCCAGTGAACAGACAGACAGGCTTTGATTTTTTGATGTGCTGGGAGGTTGGACCGATTATATGAGTAGCAAGCAGTATAAGTGAAAAGATGCTGGTAAATATTCGACAAGAAGAAGAAGAAGAGATATAATCAGTGCGCCGGGGGTGCTGGTCAAAAAGTCAAGGCGGGAATGGACGAGAAGGAGGAGGGGAGACTGGACCTAGCCTAGATTATATGTGTTCCCGCCATCCCAGAATCCGAGATAGGCACGCCTTCTGTTAGAGGTGCCAGCCTATAGGACCCGCCGGTAAACTAGGTCAGGGTAACATTTTGGGTTTTTTTTTTTCCTTCTTACATTTTCTCAAGGTCAGCCACTAACGGAGCTAAACGCACTATTATTTTGTTTTATTTTTTATTTTTTATTTTTTTCCGTGTCTTAGCGGGTACACCACCCACTAAAGTAACCAACCCAACTAGAAACCCAAAAATTCAGTGGGCCAAGGGCTAAGCTAGACTTTGTTACTACACAGCCCTGAATTGTCAATCTTCTAGCACTCCTTCGCCTAAATGCATCAGAGGGAGAGTAAAAAGCCGCAAGCAGAAGTTATATGAAATGCTCTTAAAGTCCATCGAAAAGATGGTCACTTTAGCTAGTACCTACAAGTTTCGACCTGCATTAATTATAAAGTATCATGAATTGGCTAGTATCTAGTTTCTTAGGATTCCATATCATCCAGCCCAGCCTCTAGGCCTTTACCGAATAACCCCCAGCAAAAAAAAATGCTGGTTGGAATATAATCGTTACAAAAAACAAAAGTCAAGCAAGTAAAAAGAGAAAAAAAAAAAGCGCTCGCGTTCTTTTTCCCCGCCATCGTTTAGAAGATTCTCTCTCAAAAAAGAAAAAAAAGTAGGAATTAGCCCAAGTACTATAAGTTTGTCTAAAGCATACAGATTCAGGCTGATAGCCTTCAAATAGGCAACTAAGAAATCACTCGGCGCGGAACCGGAACAAAGCGACCGAAAGGCCTAGAAAGGCAAGCGAATTTGTGGGACTATCGTAAAAGTGGACACGATATGCTATGCTATGCACTTCAAGTCGGTAAATCATCGGGATACCAGTCGAGGGGTCAAGAGGCTGTTCTTCATACATTTGTTTAAGGGTTTTCGTTTCAAACTATAGTTCACTAGCTTCTCTAGAAAGTGAATCAACTTCTTTGTACCAAAATCATACAGCATGATAACCACGGCCACAATGGGATTTACCGGTCGCGGTAAGCAGCGAATTAAACAAGGAGGAAGAGGCCCAGCTATTGCTGCGCTGCTTAGTTGTAAGTCACTTTAAGCCACGATCTAGTCTATGCCTGTTACTTGTATCTGTAATACCCATTCTCTATCTTTCTACTATTTTTTATGTTTGCTTCGTCCCATATACTTACTGTTGGTCCATGTATCAAAAGCAAAACCTTAAAAAAAAAAGTTAAAACCTGTAATGAGCTATAGAACAAACTTTTCTAGCGAACGGCAAATCATCTGCCAGCAATTCCCGATGTTAAGTTAGCGTCAACTCCGAATCCGAATAAGGCGACGGGAGAAAATAAAGATTTGTGTTTGTACGAGCCAAGATGATGCAAAAAAAAAAAAGCCTTCTTCCTATCGAACTGCCAATATAGGCATCTTGGCTAACCCCGGAATAGAGGAATAAAAAGCCAATATTCCAATTTATCGACTCAGCCTATGACAAAAACAATGTCAAATCGAGCTTTTTGTACATAGAATTGCTGCTGTATTGGGAAGTCATACTGAACACAGGGATAGACGATAAAAAAGCTACAGGTCTTGTACTATATCAGCTTTTGTCTATAGGGTCTTTGTTAGTTAACTTTGTGGACGAAGCTTTGTTTTCCTATCCCTTTCTTTTGCTCTTCTTTGACCCTACTTGTCTTTTTTCATTCCAGTGATGCAATAGTATCCATTGATATTGCAGATGTATGTTGTCTAGGCTGCAAACAGTAGACAATGTATGTAGTAAAGGAGCTATTGCAGCAGCAAACAAAGCCTACATTCCCTTTAAGGTAGACTAAAGCAAACAATCAGAATATCGAATGGCCTAAGAATGTTCGATGTATCTGAAAATGCCTAGCTTGTACTCGGCTTACATGTTGCATCCTGACAACGCCCTCTTTTCTTCTCACAAACTTTTATTGATTATCCTCAAAGTGTGGCGTCGGTGTCTTTTTTTTTCTATATTCTCCTCTTTGCCTTACACTGTTCCCCCCTTCTTTTTTCTCCATCTTTACAACAGGCCTCTTTTATTCTGAAAGAGATCCCGTCAGCTCATTTAAAGTGACAACTCACTGTTGCTTTTTGTTAGTTTTTCTTTGTTCCCGGAAACGGCAGCTCCTCAGTTCACGGTGTGGTCTGTGATAATGCTTTCGGCCTGTCAGGCTTACTAGTACTGTCCTTCGTAACAAGCGGTAACGCAAAGCCACTTCAATTGCCATTACCATATCCCAGGCCTATAACTTTATGCTGTATTGCACTTTGTTTGCACTCGGCTACCCGGCGCTATCGTAATCTGATCTGTGGTGATCAAGTCCAGCCTAGTAAATTCATGGCTCAGGAGTCAACAAAGCTCAGGAGCAGTCTGGCTTCCTCGGACAAACCCTTCTTATGGCAGGTTTTTTTATAGGGATATTTCACGGGCAACGAGTTTATCTCGCTGTCAACAAATAATTATGTTGGTCAACAAACAAAAGAAAAGAACGGGACGAGAAACGGGTTCTCAGATTCCAGATGCATGCTGCAGGACAGCCATCGACCAGCATACACGTACACATATATGTATGTACAGAGATTGGGGCCTGCAGATGCTGCAACTTTGACTCTGCATACGCACTTTGAAGTGATTGGTAGTGGCTCGTCGCTGATACTGTTGATACTACTGCTACCCATCACTACTATGTTTCTATCGGTAATTAGGTGACCTTCGCCCATGTATTTTGCACATACTAGGACATATAGGTGCAGCCTTCATGCAAGGTCAAGATCTAAAAATGATTTGTATTTCAAAATTCCAGCCAACCGGCTCCAAGCGGCATCCTACTGACCAGTTTTCCATCCTTTTTTTGTGGCGTTGATATTTCCTGCTCAAAGTCAACTCTAAAGGAAATACGGATGTTCACAATCCTTCATGCCTGCTTGCTCTTCGTCTAGATGTGCTATCAGTGAGGTTATCTTCATCGAAGCTATCTGGTTTTCCGTATTTGCAAATCGCCTCCAGATCTTTACTATTCTGGTTCTAGGGCTGTTTTTCTTTATTTCTCTCTTTTCGCTTGCTTCCAAATCATGCTTCGATCAACAGTAAAAGCGCCGCGCATGGTTATCAGACTTGACTGGATTATCCGGTTCTTCTCGTGTCTAGGCGTTTTTAGTCTATCCGCTTTGTTCATATGATGGTGATGATGATTTTATTTATAGTCTAGGCTTTGTTCATATTGGAGACGACCTAATTGCGGCCGCCTACAACTACAATTTGGTTCATCAACGCTCGTATCAGGGTTAGTCGGTGAATTGTGCTTTGGCTTGTCCTTCAGTTAGCATTCGAGTTTAAGTCCTGTTATTCTATCTAATCCGGAAAAACACAGATCAAGTCCTTGATTTTGTCTCGTAGTCTCCCTTTCCATTGAAATCAGATCAAGAATCCATAGACGCGCAAACAAGTCTTCTTCCAAAAATTTCTAGCCATTTTTTTTTTTCTCTTCTATTTTTCACTAGCCATATCCGTCCAGGGTTTGAGACCCTCGATCCCAGATTACAATGGCATTAACAAAAAAAAATTGGATGAAAAGAGAAAAAAATTATCCAGTTAGCCTCCAGTTAGCCGGATCTACAAGAAAAGGAGCGTGTCAAGACGACTGGAACCAGAATTATTTGACTGGACCAGGATTATGCTCGGCCCTAATGTAGACCCGCGACAGCTTTAACTGGCTGTTAACTACGATAGGGCCCTTCTTAGTTGGCCTGTTCGCGTTTTTCCTACAGGCATGATGGAATAGCATAGTACAGGGTGTACCCAGGAATATCCCGCCTTTTCTGTGCTACTTTTTATTTTATTCTTCACCGTGACTATAGGAGAAACGCAAATTCTGTCAACCACGATCTGTTAAGGGAAAATTCAAATTTCGTCGTAGCCGAAGTTTTGCGTTAAGAAGCAGTAATATCTGCTCTTCTTCTATCCACTAAACTTACACGCAATATTATTTATCCCGCTATATTTCCGGTGCTATGGAACGCCCCAGAACGGACACTATATTCAGGGAGGGATACAGCTAATACAGCTAATACAGCTAATCCGCTTACACGGGAACGCCTCGGTCTGGGATTACACAATAATTAATAATTACTTCCAGCAGTACGTACTATGTATGCATATTGAGACCACTCCCGAGTAATAAAGTTTCCGTTCTTGTCGTAAGCCCCGAGTTGTTTTTCTTTAGGGCACTTCATGTAATTGTATAAGACAAGACTTCATAGAATATTAGTAAAGAATATGAGTAAAGAATTCTTCTCGTGCCATCCGAACGCAAAGATATATCTGTACATGGTTTGTCTCACGCGCACTCCGGACATTATTAATACACACATACACATAAGATACGCCAGTCAACAACATGGGACCTAGTTAGCTTGCTCTGATACGTGTCATACCGACCGATTGCAAAGATATCAAACTTTGCTAGGAGTTGAAGAACAGGCCATAGGGAGCCTTGGCCTTGCGACACCGCTTGGAATGAAACGAAGATAGCCGCATCGAGATATAGCCTTCGAACGCCACGTGTAGTGAGGAGATACAAAACTATCAAAGAAAAGGGATGGTGGGTTGCCGTACCGTACCAGACTCTCTGTGAACGGACTGGCATTTAGTATTCTTAGATATTTAATTCATTCCGGTGACAAGGAAGGAGTTCTGGAAACAACCACCCTTGAACAGAGAATATATTATCACAAGTTTCTTTTGACTACATTCAAGACCGGCCGTAGACGGTAGGGTTATGGAAAGAAGCACCATAACCCTGTATGCGCTTATCGCTTATCGCATAAATACAGAGAGTAGCTATAGTGGACCCCGCCCCCAAAACAATTATGGAAGCTTAGCGTTCAGCCTTTCTTGGGGAAGCATTTGACGACCTTGATATTTTGTCTTGGTTTGTTTGGGATTTGAGTGCTGCTTGACCTCAAGTACCGAATTTCACAAAACTTAGAAAGATAATGAAGAAAGAAGAAATATAACTTGAGAATTCCCGACCTTTTTAATTCGCAAGATAAAAAAATAAAACAAAAGCAGACCGTCTCTGTTTGGAAAAGCCTCGTCTAACTTTCGCCATGTATCATCTGGCCAAAGGCTTGTATATGCTGGCCACCAGCAAGGAGGGTTCGTAATTTCTCTCTATCCATCCGCCTATTCCCTCTTTCCTGATCCTATTCTTCCGAAAGCTCATATTCTAGGCATTGTTGCAGTTCTGGCGGGCGCATGAATGAATGTTGGAAAACGCCCATTTCTTTCCGTAGACAGATCTGACCCGCAATGCAATTTGTGTGAACATCACCTCTTTCTTTCCGCCTTACCCCTTTGAAACTCTAGCCTTTGCTTTGTACATCTGACTTATTCGCGAACCTCGTTCTGTCTCTCTTTCTCTGTAGAATACTCAGTGATCCTGCTCGGTCTCGACAATGCCGGCAAGACTACCTTTCACGAACAAGTCAAGGCGCTCTTCCACCCGGACCACCCGAACCCACGCCTCAAGACCGTGCCGACCGTCGGCCAAAACGTTTCGACTATCGAATTGCCCGACATGTACGTCAAGTTATGGGACGTGGGTGGCCAGATGAGCTTGCGCAAGCTCTGGCATAGCTACTACGGCAGCTGCCACGCTATCGTATTCATTATCGACAGCACGGATATCGGTGATGGAAGTCTAGGAGACTTTGGCTTCGAAGAGGGCGCGGATGCTCTGGGAAATAGCACCTCTGCGCACGCAGTTGCGACAACTGCCGAAAGCGATATTGGTGGTCGACTGGACGAGTGCCGCATGGTTCTTGAGGATGTTCTTCAGCACTCGGATACGGAAGGTGTGCCGCTTCTGATTCTAGCGAATAAACAGGACAGAGAGGATTGCGTGGAAGTGGTGCGCATCAAAGAGGGACTGGTCAAGAAGGTATTCGAGGGCGAGAAGGCTGATAGTATCAGAGACTCACGTGTCCTACCGATCAGTGCGTTGACAGGAACGGGCGTTACCGAAGCAGTGGAATGGATCCGGTCGCGTGTTAAGTGGAACAAAGAAGCTCGGCCGCCAGTGATGCGGTAATGACGACGACGACGACGATGGGGACTGCATGCTTGGGGTTTTGTTGGTTTCTCGATATGCTGATACTATATCCGGGTTGTGTTTGGCGTTTGGAGGGGGCGTTTCTTTATATTGAATTATATACACAGTTTTTCTATAGCAGGACTAAGTCTGGATTCGTTTTATATTCGAACACACATGGAAATATAATATGATGGTATTGACGAGTAGTGACGGGGTATCTCGAAATGGTTGCTTTTGTTTATTTCATTATGCCTTCTGTAAATCTGTAATGCGTGAGTCTCTTGGTGCCTTTTGACCTGGCTTAGAGCATACACCCGGATGAATTTGTTTATCTTTCATTTCTTTTTATGCCACCTGACGATCGTTGTCTGCCCGTAACTCTGCCATGAAGCCACCCTTATCTCTTCTCTTTGCGTCGGCCTTGAGTTGCTCATCTAGGACATTTGAGAACTCCTTGACCTTTTCAGCTGCCACGATGCCGCACTTGAGCATATCGACAGCATCGACAGCTAAACCACCCATCTTAATCATGTGACACACTTCACCATGCTTATTCAAGCTGATACAGAAGAAGCTTTCCCGTAGATGTTCCTCTAGTAATGTTGCATCCACAACCACCGTACTGCCCTCTGGGCCGTAATATCCAAAAGTCACACAGAGGGGCGAATGTAGCCAGCTAAGTGGCACAGGCTCGCGCTCTGCTGGTGTGTAGATAGTGACAACTCCGCCCTCAATAGTCGCATCGGGGCGACGGAAGTGGCGCAAAGCAGCTACCATAGCCAGACACGCGGCGTCGATCAAGTTGCCGTCGTTAGAAAGTACGTGCACATCGACACGGATAGCCCAACACTTTTGGCCGGCTACCAGACACAAGGATTCGGTGTCTAGAGCGGCAGATCGGCGGATGGTCTTTTCCAAGATGCGTGAGAGTAGCATCTCTCCTTCGTTAGGGCGGTTCACTTCGAAGGCAGGAGATACCATAGGACTGAATTCGGTAGAGATGGTAAAAACGCCATCAAACGGCCGGTCTGAGTAAGGTACTGTGACCTCTGCTGCCACCTTGGCTAGGACTCTGTGATGAAGATGTTAGACGACAGGCGTTTATGAAAGGCCATAGCACATATAAACTTGACTTGGGGAGAAATAGAGATTACCTCGTCTTGCCAAAGGACACCTCCGCAACACCATATTCATCACCAAACGAGAGCTCTAATGGCCTGTACTGATCCAATGCTCTACCGTCTAGACGCTGGCCCTCTTCAAGAGCCTGCAGAACGAACTCCTTCTCGTTCTGACTGGGTTCCGCTTCACGAGGCATAATGAAGCTGAAATATGATTTACTAATTAAATAATTCGAAAAACAAAGAAAGATTACAATGAATTGCTGTGTGATTATCTAAGACGGCCGATTGGAGATAATAATGATGAAATTGTTGCTATAGAGGCTTCTGAATATCAAATATAAAAAAAAATGCTACCAAAAATGACGGCTTCGTCTAGTATTACGGTTGTAATTGGCAATTGCACCTACAAATAGTTATGGCAAGGGCCTAATAGCTTGAACTTTTTTTTTCTGCCGGGCGGTGAGTATGGATTAAACCGATGCGCTCTCAGCCTTGAAGCTTTGCGCCGAATTTCGAGCTACCAAAGCACAGCCTTGTCTGAATATCACAACTTCATCAAAACATCTTATTGCCCGTAGAGGACCTAAAATAACACAAATACAACCAGATAATATACATCACAATGACGACCGCTCATCGCCCTACATTTGACCCTGTAAGTCACCCGACGGACCCTGTACAAACCTTTCTTGAGAGAGCTATTGACACTAACCAAATTACACCATCTGTCATAGGCTCGTGGTAAAGAAGCCCTCCGTGGGCCAGGCTTCCACCAGCGTCTGCTACCCGCCTACACGAAGCTCAAGTTCCGCCAGCCAGGCCAAGGCACAGCAGACGAAGATACAGGCAATGCGGCACATGATATGCGCGCCGAGCTACTAGCTGCTGAAGCTGCCCACTTCGCCAAGAAGCGTGGCACCGTACTCGCCTCCCCAGAAGACGATGACGACAACGATGCCGTACGCGCCAGCCTCAAGCGTAGCGGTGCGTCAACAGAGGGAGGAGACAACACCGAAAAAGACATCGATGCTAAACGCCGTAGAATCCTGGAGGAATCGCGCGACGCAGACGCCGATTCAGATGACGGCGATGAAAAGGACGACGATGACGACGAAGATGATGAGGATGAGGATGAGGACGAGGATGATAGTGGCGATGAAAGCGACGACTCCGAAGCCGAGCTACAGCGCGAACTCGACCGTGTGCGACGTGAGAAGGCCGAGAAGAAAGCCCGTGAGGAACGGGAACGTGCCCAAGAAGAAGAGAATGAGCGGGAGCGGGAAATCGCCTTGGGAAACCCGCTGCTCAACAAGCAAGACTTTGGCGTCAAGCGGCGTTGGAATGACGATGTGGTGTTCAAGAATCAGGCTCGTGGTACGGAAGATAAGGGCAAGAGAGAGTTTGTCAACGATATGCTTCGGTCTGATTTCCACAAGCGCTTCATGAGCAAATATGTGCGGTAAATCTTTGGATGCCTATTTTTGTCTTCTGATATGTTTGTTTTGTGTTGTTTATCGTGGGAAAGTTCCGGAGTTTCATCAGGAGTTGTCTGTCTTTTTTCTGGTCATGTGTTTTTTTTTAATCTTTATTATAGTATCTACATGAATCGTAACGTCCTCTATGATATATACAATCATTTATATTGGAATCTGCCCCTATGGAACATTAACGGTCTTCTTGTGCTAGTAGTTTCTGCTCCATAGCTTCAAAAGTATCTAGAACGGCATCATATTTTGCAAATACCTCTGCATCATATCCATCGCTTACCTTCTGCACAGCACCCTCCTCTTTCCAGCGGTTACCGATGAGCTCATCAAATGTCTCCCCTTCGTTTCTCTCTAGCGCCCAAACGGCCTTGTAAGCACCGCCCAGCGCACAAGCGTTACCGCCAACATCAAGCTTATACACACCATCGATGCCACCTAGGACATCGCCAATGACTTTCTGGATAGCCGGGTTTAGCGATCCGCCACCAACGAGATAGATGCGGCGCGGTTGCGGTGGTATATGGGGTTTGTTAGCGGGGCTATGGACAAGATTTTTGGAGCGTAGCTTCATGCTGAGCGCCTGTGACTCAACTATAGCACGGGCATCTTCTTCTGGTGTCCAACTGGCTGTAGCCTCAGCGGCGCATTCTTGTAAGCCGCTGCCGTTGGCGTTACACTCGAAGCGCCATGTGCCGGCGCGGATATTGGGCACGATCTCGTTCAGTCCAAAGTATAGGCCTAGCTTGGCCTTGTCGCCGTCTTGTTGGATGTTCAGTGGCTTACTATCTAGGATAGTTTTGCTGAACGTATCCCATGGACCTGATAGCGTAGCCGAGGCGGTGAGCTTATCGCGGATCTTCTCACGAGCTAGTGCGCCGTTCTTGTAGCATAGCATGAACATATATTGACCGGGAGTTGTGGGATGGTTGAAGAAATGATATGCTGGGTCGGGCTTGTAGTACGGTGTGCTCATCAAGAAGGTCGTTGATGTTCCTAACGAGACAATAGCGTCTAGTGGCCGTAACGGAAGCGCCAGAATGGTTGCAGGGTTATCACCTGTGAACGGCGCAACTTGGCATGCAGGACTCATACCGAAGCGTTGCACAAAGTACGGCGCTATAGAGCCCATAGAGCCACCGCCATCGTGTCGTACGGGACCGAGTTTGGCACGTAGGCCATCAGTCGCTTCACTAGTCCCGCTGTTCCCGGCGACGAGATCGAGCAGTTTGGTATTCCAGTCACCAGCGGGAATATCCCATAGATTCATTCCACAAGCATCGCTGATGTCCATGGGCGCGATCTTGCCGAGAAAGATGGACGCCAGAAAGGAGGAAACGAGAGAGATGCGGCTAGTATTGCCGTAGCGGTCGGGAAAGAGGCGTCTGAAACGCATGATCTGCGGGCCAGTGAAGCGCTATGAAATATTAGATTTGGCACATCACAGTGTACTCACGGTATATAGAAACTTACGTGATGTGCCGAGCTTCCAGTGACCTCGGCTAGCCTCGCCGAAGATCCTAAAGTGGCATCGAAGCTATCACATTCTGGCTGTGTGCTCCCATCCTGCCAATTTGGTGCCCATGGATGCGAAAAAGCGCCTTTGAGATTCTCCAACAATGAGGCATCTGCCGCACTTTCCATTCGTGCTAGCTTATCTTCTGCCTGCTGACTCCAGTATACACTTCCATGTTGTTGGCATGAGCCGCTGATGCCTTGGATAGCCGCCATGTCCGTCTTTTGGGCTAGAAGACTAAGCACTAGATCAATAGACTCGAGCCATAGATCAACAGGAGCATAGACAGAGCTCTCTTCAGCGTTGATATGTACGCCTTTGTTGATGCCATATTGAGCGCCGAAGTCTGCATCAAAATCAACTTTGGCTTCCGATACAACGCTGAGATCAGAAGAAACAACGATAGCTTGAGAGAATGATATTAGATAAAGGTTCGATAGGGGAGAACGAGATTACAGAGTCAAGATACCTTTAAGCTGTTGTGTCGACAGGTCGAAGCCTAGATAGTGGGCCATTATGCTGACACTAGATGCGATATAGGGAAATAGGAAGACAGAAAGAGGTCACGCTTCAGGTTTGATGGAAGTAATGTATCAGGAAAATACGATATATAAGATCTGGCTAGAACCTAATATCTTCAAAAAAATAACAACAAACCCACTGTATTATATAAGGTTCAGTGAATAATTGTATCACGAGGACAGAAGTAACCTTTATACTATGTTGACATGGCTACAAATTACCCCACCAAGTATAACTGAATCTCACTGAGAAGAAACCCCACTGTTCAACTTGCAGTCTATATAACTTGTTTATTGTTATGGTTGCATTTAGGCTAAAGATGACTTTAGTGAGGTGTTTATATATTCTAAGCGCTCCAATAATCCGCAATTGCGGCTGTAACACTAATGCGACAAGTTCTGGCATAGCTTTAAAATGAATTGTATAACATAACTATGAGCATACATCGTAAGATCAGTGATAGACTAACTCGTTGTTACATTATATGTATTGCTGTGACTTTTTATCATCTAGAAAGTGAAAAAATTAACATCACTTGTTCATGACTAGGATTGTATTTTTCAAGAGAAATCATACATACAAAACACGATATGTAATTAGGAAACAGATATTTAAACGAAAAAGAGCACAACGCCGCCAGCCTCTTATGATATGGATAGAACAATAAACAGAGAGAAAGTAATATACGTCTAATGCTTTCTTGGTACAAACGCAAAGGAAATCAGAAAAAGAAAAACAAAGTAAGTGCTAGGACTACTCTGTGTCTATCGAGAATGAAGGGTGATGATGGTGGTTATAGTGGTGGCTAGTCTATATGACATTATGCCGATACTAGAGCCTGCTTTAAAAACTCTTTTTATCGTGCTTGTGATCATGGTCATGGTCATGGTCATGGTCATGATCGTGATCTTCAGGCTCGGGAGTTCCTTCACGAGGCGTCACATCACCGGGGACAAACTCATCGAACTCCTTGATCTCCACGCCATCAACCGGCACGAAGCGCACGCGAACTCTCTTGGCACCACGGACACGAGAGCCGATCTGGAAGCGAATGCTCTCCTCCAAGACGCGCATCTGCTCGATATTCCAGCCCGAGGGGATCGCCAGCTCGAGATCGATTAGGTAGTTCTGGCCCGACTTGACACCGCTGACGTCACGTAGTTCCAGGCCGTGACCAGGCTCAAGTTCCTCGAGCACACGCAGGGTGTACTTGCGGATAGAATCACATACTTCGTCGTCAATGGCACGGTCTGCAAGCTCGGTCAGCGCAGACATGGTGTTCTCGGCACCGGCCTTGATGACTAGGGCTGAGATTAGAAGACCGCCAACGGGGTCGAGCCATGAGGCGTTGACAAACAGGTTGGCGGCGATGATAACGGCGAGAGTAACAACACCGGTCAGGGAGTCGATGCGGTGGTGGATGGCGTTCGATGCTAGAACAGAGGACTTGCGTTCCCGCGCAACCGCCATGGCTATAAAAGAAAACGAATGTTGTTAGTCTAGATGAATTGGTATGTTGGGATAAAACTATTGCTCACTCTTCTGGTATAGCCATTCTTTGATGAGAATGGTGCCTCCGGCTAGCCAGGCAGCGTGAAGACTCGGCGCGCCAGCTTCCAGGTCGTGACTATGGCTGTGGCCATGACTGTGGCCATGTTCGTGGGCATGGGCAAAGATGCCACCAAAAGCCTCCGGATCGATGCCCAGCTGGGTGAGCAGGGCTACGAAGCTACTCCAGCACATCAACATGCCACCGGTAAGCAGCATACCAGACACACCCAGCGAACCCAAGCTCTCGATTTTGCCGAAGCCAGTGGGATAAGCACGGGTTGGCTCCTTCAAACTCCACGACACGGTGGCCAGGGTTAGGATGTCTGATGCCAGATCAGTCACAGAGTGGTATGCATCGGCGATCATGGCGTGCGAGTGGAAGACGTAGCCGCCGACGCCCTTGGCAATAGCCATTCCCAGGTTGGCGAGGAGACCGATGCGGGTGATGCGCACGCCGGCGTCGTTCTTGTTCTTTGATGTCAGGTACATGTTGTCGTGATGATGGTGGTGGCCGTGGCCGTGGCCATGCGAATGGCCGCCGTGCGAACGTGTTTGTGAGGTCGACATGGCGATGAGGGCAGCTGCTAGCAGTCTGCGGCGATGGGCGCGGATATTTGGTGATGAAAGAAGTAGAGGAGATGGTCGCGAGTAAGTCTTGGTCGGGGGGCTAGATTGCGATAAGGAGGAAACAGCCAATGGAGATAGAGAAACAGAAGTAGAGATGGCAGAGGTAGCTTTTGGGGATGAAACAGGCAGAGCAGACTTCTTAAACGAAGCACAAGCACGGCGGGCGTCGACGAGTAGTAGCCCTGCAATTAGCGATGCTTCTGCTTCTGGGGCAAGCTCTGGTAGCCGGGATGGATTGAGAGCGTTAGAGTGATCTTAGGGTGAGATTAGAGTGCGATGGAGATGAGGACACGGTCCAAGCCGCTAAGTTCGCAGCCCCGGTCACTGATGATGCGGGTGATGACGCCAGCAGGGGAACATTAGGCGCCTTGGGGTCCTTAGAGCCTTTGGAGCTTCTGAAGCTTTGACAACATTCTGCGGGCCTGCATCAATAGGACAACGAGACGCCTGAAGCGGCAATTCAGCACGAGGAATGGGGTTGGCTATAGCAGCAAAGCCACTACAATAGCGTAGAGATGGAGACGAAGAGAAAGACGACGACGCCACCACAATAGACGGGGATAACGACGACAATCCGCGACGCTGCGGCCCATTGGCTGGCGAAGGTGGTACAGTAGCTGCTGCTGCACTGGTATTATTGCATTGGATTGACGAAGAAGACGACGAAGGCGATGATGCCAAGTATGTCTGAAACTCAGGCGCAGAATGATGCGAGCGCTGGCCTG
This sequence comes from Davidsoniella australis, assembly GCA_009806335.1. Classification (NCBI taxonomy): domain Eukaryota; kingdom Fungi; phylum Ascomycota; class Sordariomycetes; order Microascales; family Ceratocystidaceae; genus Davidsoniella; species Davidsoniella australis. Next base: position 27,569 of record RHLR01000216.1, read on the forward strand.
GCGCGTGTCGTGATGCTGATGCTGCTAAGTAGGGGCCTGTAGAGCAAGAAGGGCTTACTGTGGTTGCTGTATAATAATGGCTACGGCTCCCTATCCTACAGCGCAGTACCGCCTGTAAATCTACCGTGCTTAGGTCGTGTCTACTGGGGCCTTTTAGCGCCCGTGAGGCGCAACTTAACAACGACATTGATGTTTATAGATTACTATATATATATTTGGCAAGCCTTCTTCTTCTTTTGCGTCCTTTTCTTTATTTCTCCTCTATGCTTTAGCGCTCCCCCCCCTAGATACAGCGAGTTATATCCAAGTTCAGCGAGAAAAAAGAAAAAGGGCAACAAAAAAGAGTCTAAGCTTCCGCAAGCGAGCAATGCCACACAACGCAAAGCTACAAAGAAAATAGAATTTGTCTATTATATTATAGTGGTCGAGAATGGAAGAGCAGATACGTGTAGGAGGGCTTGGCCTCTTATTATGCATGCATGTACTGCAAATTTTTCGTCAATACGTGGCTGTTGGTTGTCGCGGGTTGTAGGTGCCGATCGGTCTGTATCTCTTGTCTCTTCAGGTTATGACTCGTTCACAGGGTATATAAGCCAAGCAATAGTTCGTCGTCTATATGTCCAGTCTTGGATCTTCCTTCGTCTCGGGAGGCACAGGGCAGGAAACGAGGCTATGGGTAGCCAGCTTTGGACATGGAGCGCTATAATGACTTAGTCCTGTGACTATGGTTGTTATGGTTGTTTATTGATACAAGCAAGGCCCGAAAGGAAACGAGACTTGTCAAGAAAGATTATGGGTTTGCGACAAATAAGCTTGTTCATGGGTTGTGCGTCTCGCTATGCTATTCTGGAACGGGTGGGAGCGGCTGGTCTGCGAATGACAACGTCGGGATGACAAACACAGAAACAGAAACCAACAATGATTTCGGTCGGTCTGACAATAGTCGAGAAAAATGTGCGCTGGGAGATGGGCTGTCTTGCGAGATTACTGCTCACTCGAGTGATGGCACTAGTTTTAGTTGCTTGGAATTGCTGCTAGGTACACGAAGGAGGAGTAGAAAAGCTGGAAGTTTGTCCCTTGACTGGAAGGCCCTAGACCTCTGTATTTGAATAGTAGCAGCAGAGAACAAACTTGAGAGACAGACTTTCTACTAAGTTTTATCGAGGGTGGATCGTTTGCTTGGGATCTACTAAACGTTGCTAGGCCGTTTGAGTTTTAGGACGGGAGAATCGGTGGGATGCAACAAGGCGGGCTAAAGCAAAAAGGACTAGTACGTTTGTTCATATATGGTTGTATAGTATAGTTGTATGAAGTAGATATTATGAGAGGGCCAATTCGAGGATTATGTTCAATATCTGGTGATTGAGCTCAAAATTCGTCAGCAGGACGAATTTGGATGGTGCTGAAATCGTGTTGTGACACACAGCAAATATTAGCCGACATCGATAAATAAAAACCACAGTAACGTAGGCTAGAATTAGGGCTGACGCGTGTCTTGCGCTGGGTGACAAAACTCAACAATCTAAGAAAAAGATGGCTCTATGGTGTTTCCATAGATAATCGTAGCTGCGGTGGTATATCCGTTACTATTACCAAAAGAAACTGGACGTGTTATTTCTCGATGTCTAAAGTCAGCTCGCTGTAGCTTCTCAAGAGGTGTAGTGTTTGTTTTTATCAAGAGGGCGGCTTTAGGGTTTAGTGCGTTTTAGCGGGGAGAATCTCGGAATGAACCATAGCGTCTATAATATTGTGGTGAATTCTAAGACTGGCACAGATATTATGAATATATGAAGATGAAATGTAGAAAAAGGCTAGTTGCATGAAACAAGTATAGGGCAAGACCAACAAGGAGAAAAATCTCTATTCTTGCTCGAAGAAATGTGAGTACTGGGCGTGGGCTTGAAGTAGACAGAAAGAATTAAACGCCGCAGTTGAGTCTCTTCCGCCGCCCTCGGGTTTTAGCTGTCACCGACTTTCAGGGAAAGAAGAAAAGGGAGAGAGAAAGAGCGTTCACTAACACCGGATGAAGAACCGTTTTTATTCTCATAATTGTATGTTTCAATGTAAAATGAATTATACTTTACGGAAGTATGATAATACCTACTAACCAAGGCGTTATCATTACTAACTTCCGTGATGTCATAACAAACAGACCATCAAGCAAGGAAAAATAAGCAAAAATAAGTGCCCATACTTTCTATTTTGGCAAGTCACAGGGTTTCTTTCGCTTGACTAGACTAGACCTGGCGATCGATCGTTCAAGATCAGGCCACTTGCTGATATCGTGGTGGTTAGCTCCGAACGAGCCCATACATAAGCATAATCATACATGTAGTGACAGTGGCAGATATATACACTGATTAAGCCAAATCTCAAAAATTATGTAAGACTTCTTGGTGACCCGTTCTTATACAATATACAATGCTTTTAAGCATCAATGCATCACTTCACCTTAAGAATTACTAGGCCGAAGTCGTCCCAAAGCTCGGGATTTTGGGGCCTTTTCCATCTCTGAGCTAAAATCTGATAATACAACCTCAAGCTACAAAAAAGTCACACAAGCACCCAAAAA
>RHLR01000217.1:0-30022 GCA_009806335.1 Davidsoniella australis
ATTGAACTTGACCTTCCTCGCGCTCTCTCTGAAGCGACGGGCAAAGCGCTCACTTTCCTCGCGGACACGGGCTCTGAGACGCTGCGGAGGAGCTCCCTTTTGCACAGCGTGACGAGGGAAGAACTTTTCACCGGGTGGTTTTTGTAGTTTCCGTTGATAGCGGGAGTAACCAAGTTGTTAGAAGTCGAAAACAATTCGCCCATTTCTAGCTTCATTTCTTCGACCGTGTCCTTTCCTTCGCCAAGCTGCTTGAGCTCGGCATCGCAACGCGATAGAGAGTCCTGAATCTGTTTCCGTAGGCTCGGAATGTGGCGGCCAATGTGCTTTTGTAACTGGACGCTTAGTTTCTGGCGTAGGGCGCTAACACCGCGCATGGAGGCAGGTAAAGTGCTCCATTTCCCGCGGCTGAAGAAGTCATCTTCATGTTTTTGACGCTTCTCTGGGCCTGGCCATTCCTCACCGTGGATAGGTGGTCCGGGATTTAGAAGCACATACCATCCGAGCTTGAAGTGGTTCTCCTCGTCCTCGTTCATAACTAGCTCGATGAACTTGTCTTCTAGGCCGATACGCTCGGTCAAATCGGGCTTGGTCAGTACGCCAATGGTACGGTGGCCAGAAGGGTCGAACTGGCGAGCTTTCCTAAGGATAGGCGCTTGCACGTAGTCGTTGTTACCGCCAACAACGGCTAGAATGATAGTGCGCGAGCTCTTCATGTAATGATCGGACAAGGCCTCGATAGTGCGGATATCGTTTTCCGACTGGTCACGGTTGGCGACTCGGACTAGACCAGGAAGATCTACCAGTGTAAGAAGCGGCATGTCCGGGCCTCGCTTCTCAACAACGAGGATGTCCTTGGCGGCAAAGCGGCCGGGAATACCTCGAGGAGCGATGAGCTCGACGGCGCTGATCATCATGCTCTCGAACGATGTATTGGCGTTGACGTTGCCGCCAAATTGTAGCATGCGCATTTGTTCGCTCTGTGGGCGGCTGCGGTCGGGGATGATCGAGACCTTGAGGCTGTTCTCTTTGGCGCGGCGCATACGGATTTCGGTAGCGAAGCGTGTACAGGCACCTGAGTCACGCGGGAATGGCGTGCCAGTTAGGGCTTCTAGTACAGAGCTCTTGCCGGCCGACTGGTCGCCGACGACGACGATCTGTGGTAGCTTGACATTGTCGATTTGAGCAAACTGTAGCTTGTCGATAAGTTCTAAGAGGCCGCGCTGGTCATCAGCCAGGCCTTGAGTATTCAGGGTCGAGTCGATGATTCTAGTCATCGCTGGACTACGTTACTGAAGGGGATGGTAATATGTGTCGTGTGATTAAGGATAGTTATAGTGATGGTCGTTAGAGGGGTCGTAGTATATCTTATGTGGGCTTAAGAATAAAGTATGGCGGGGATGTCGCAAGAAGAATAGTATTCAAAGTCAAAAGCAAGCAAGATGAAACAAGATTCCTCGACACAAGGAGGAAATGCTATCGGTGGCTGTTTATAAGTTCATAAAGATGTTAAGGAAAAATTTAAGTGCCAAACTTTGCTGCATGAGCTTTGTTTCGGGTTGCCTAATCTCTGGCTTGTCTTTTTCTCTTCTTCATAAAAGGTGTGACGTATGTGCTATGAGGCGGAGTCTTGGCGTCAATAGGCTTCTAAGTTACCGAGTTCCAGGGCGGACTAGCTGCTATCGCCCACAGCATGGCTACATTGAACAACGAGGTCTAGGCGTACCTCTTAGGGCCTAGGACAACCACAACACTAAGTCTACCCTGATTATATCACACACAAATGATGATTTGGGCAAGCTCGAGGCAGACTGGACAACAATTTAAATAGGTACGTCATTACATAGAAGTACAAGAGAGAACTTAGATAGAACAAGTAACATAATAAACTCTCTTCGAACAACAGTAAGTAGGGGGTAAGGCCTCCCATGACAAGACAACAATACATAGCTTCTAGGGCCACTTTCACATGAAAACACAATTGCCTCTCTTGTTCAAGGTTTGCGACGAAAGTTGATGATTAGCCAACAATTTAGTAATGTTTTTGATCTGCAGGTTTGTTTGCTTGTTATGTTTGTTTGCAAACAGCTCAAGCTGTATTACCTATCTCTACTATAATAAGGAACATTGTGCCTACCGAGAACAATATAATCCAATTGTCATCTTTTACAAAAATTGCCATAATTATGTCAATAGGCTTGTACATTAGCTTTAGGCATTAGTTTACAGCTTAAAATACTGTTGCCTATACTAACCAAAAACAAACAAATAGAGGCATCCAAATAGGCAGGCTGTATTTTGCACTACTCACGCAGCCACAGTTAGCTGCCGGGACAGAGGGTCTGTAATCCTCTAACCCTAATATGTACTAGACTCAAAGCATGTGATAGACCATGCAAACAAACTTGCACTTCGTAGACGTAAAATGATAAATAAAGAAATACTTGCGATCTAAACTGTACGAACTGGTGCTGCGACAACAGGTAACGCGCTGTTCCGGATTAGTGCATTCTTGCACTCTCTCGATCCAATGAAATCCTCCAAGTTACGCAGCGTGCACTCGGCGATCTCGCCTAACGCTTCTTCAGTGAAGAAAGCCTGGTGGCCACACAGCAGTACGTTGTGGAAAGTCGTGAGACGCATAAGTTCGTCGTCATGGATGATATGGTCTGAGTGATCGTTGTAGAACAAAGTGCTCTCAGCCTCGTATACGTCCAGTGCTAGACCGCCAAGGTGGCCGCTCTTGAGTGCGTGGATAACGGCTTTGGTGTCAATTAGGCCACCACGAGACGTATTGACGAGCAGCGCGCCGGGCTTCATGAGAGATAGCGAGTGTTGGTTGATGATATGCTTGGTTGAGTCGACTAATGGGCAATGAAGACTGACGATGTCGCACTCGGCCAAAAGCTCATCGAGCGGCCGGTACTTGCCATACTGTAGGAAGGCTTCGTTCTCGTACGGATCGTAGGCCATTAGCTTACACCCAAAGCCCTGCATAATGCGAGCAAAAGCCAGTCCGATTCGGCCGATGCCAACTACCCCGACAGTCTTGCCGTAGAGGTTTTTGCCTAGTAAGCCACCTAGGGCAAAGTTACCCTCACGCACGCGGTTGTACGCACGATGTGTCTTGCGGTTCAAGGTCTGCAGCAACGCAACGGCAAACTCGGCTACGGCCTCGGGAGAATAGCTAGGCACATTGGCTACGAACATGTCGAGTGCCTCGGCGGCTTTCAGATCGACGTTATTGTAGCCGGCACAGCGTAGTAAAATGGCGCGTACACCGCCGGCATGCAGAGCCTCGAGGACGGAGGCGTTGAGCACGTCGTTGACGAAGACGCAGACGGCATCGGCACCGTGAGCGAGCATCACGGTAGAGTGGCTCAACGGAGTTTCGTAATATTCGACCTTGGTATTGGCCAGTTCGTTGTCCTTGGCCGCGTGGGCTGACTGTAGGAATTCCTGGTCGTAAGACTTGGCACTGAAGACAACGAGCTTCATGATGGGTAGTATATAAGAAATTGTAAATGGGATATTTTAAGATGGTGTGATAGCGATTGTTTGATCAAGATCTGTGAACGGCTGTCAACAAGCCCAATTCGAGATTTCCTTGAAAAAGACTGCTTTCGGGTTCTGAAACAAAACGGTCTCTTGTTGCTCTTGAGGCTCCTACTCTGCTTTTCCACCTGATTTACGACTATCTGGTCCTATTTTTCTCTGCCTTTGCTGACCTGACCGTGCTTTACACTGCCAAGCCTGACTACAGGCTGACTATGAGATTATTGAGCTGCATTGCTGCCTAGTGGCCATTGGTACACAAATTCTTGTCCTGTTTATTGTAACTGTTCACTAACAACTTGGGCTCTAAATGGGATGTAGTTGATCAAGCGAAGGAGAGTGGAGTAACAAGGGTTAAAGAGTTGAAGGATTACTATGCAAACCCTAGTCGTCGGACCCTAATACATATCTATTATAAGTTGGTGACTCTTGTATATTATAAGGCTCATGCAAAACCGCGGAGGTTCGACCGTCATAGCTTAGATGACAGCAGTAGCTCAGATGATAATAATTTAGACTTCTGGACAGTTCAAACTCTGGCGTGTCTATCCGCCCGCTTCTTATCTTGTGGTATCTGTTGGTTGCGTATAAGCGTGGTTTTGGCACCTTCGATATTGTAACCTCACCGGACAGGGAATAGATACAAACTAATAGGTCGTAGATTGCCTACTAACTGGATGAATCCCAGTAGCTTGGACCTAACCAAGAAGCTTTGATAAGTGCTTTTGATTACCATGGCATGAACACTTCAAACTCAAAGTGATACCCCCACAAAGACTGTAGCTATTAAGGGAAATAAGATATGGTGGTAGTTTAGTTCTTTGTTGCTACGACAATTTTTTGATATCAACGTTATCGTGGCAGATATGCGATGTGATAACGGAATCTACTATCGTCTCGGTATCTCGGTGAGATGATAAGACATCTAATGCTTAAATACAAGTCGGCAGCGCAGTAAATGAACAGCTCAGTTTAGGGAATATATCTCTATTATCGTGTACTCATGCTTTATGAATACCCGACTTGACCATGAAATCTCTATCAAAGATCGACGTGACTGCGGCAAAGGCTAAAGTGAAGTATGCTCTCAGCTCCAAACAAGCATTCAAGGAATCAACACAAGTTACCGATACTTTGAGCGATGGCGCTTCTACACTCTATTCTAACGCTGATCCTCTCTGGATTAACGAAGGTAGGAACTATACACACACTAATATCAATATACTGCATTATGAGACTATAGACTAACACTGCAACTTAGATTTGGAACCGACACCACTTGACAAGAGAAGTACATCTAAAGCAGGCCATGCATTGTGTGCGTTTTCTATACTAACTAACGAATAGCCTGGGGCTTTGCTACATATTGCTTGTTTTACTTTGGCATCTCCATTGGAAACTGGAGTCTCGGCTCTGTTAGTATCTTATTCAGTAGTTATAGTGAACTAGAAAGTAAGCTAATTTTCTTTAGACTATGGTGGGCATTGGCCTGAACTGGTGGCAGGCAATCCTCGTGATCTTTGCTTCTCAGTCAATCTCAACAATTGCTATGTCCTTCAACTCTCGCTCAGCCTCTATTTACCACATTGGATATCCAGCCGTGGCTCGATCAGTGTTTGGATTCTATGGGTCATACTACTTTGTCGGGGCCCGCGCTGCTCTTGCTGCCATTTGGTATGGCGTTCAACGTACGCTTTAGCTTTACTCTCTACACAATTGTGCTATCCCCTACTTAAAACATCTTGTCCTAACAATATCTACGCAGTTTACACTGGTGCCCGGTACACGGCCAACATGCTCCGCGCCATATTTGGCAGTTCCTACGAGAACATCCCCAACCATATCCCTACCAGTCAAGGCATTACTTCTAGTCATATGCTCGCCTTCTTCCTTTTCTGGATCATGCACTTCTTCTTCTGCTTCTTCCGGCCGTACCAGCTGAAGAAGTTCTTCTGGTTCAAGGGATTCATCATGGTACCGGGTGTCTGTGGTGTTTTCATCTACTGCATGATTGTGTGCAAAGGAGACTTTGGAGGTGCTCTCCCTCGGGCAAGCTATGGTGGCCAGGGCCAAGCGCTTGGCTGGTTCATCATGAGTGCTATCAACAGTGGCATGGGAAACACGGCGACGCTTATCACAAATCAGCCAGATATTGCACGTTGGTCAAACTCCAAGTATGGCGCTGTTTGGTCACAGATGGTAAGACAACACTCCTTAGGACATCTTCATCAGAGGTTCCGAAATGACGATTAGGAGACACTGCTAACTACTCCATGATATAGCTTATGCAACCTATGGCTGTGACATTGTCTGCCACCTTTGGAATTTTGGCGACTGCTGGTCTCAACAACAAATGGGGGCTTGAGCTCTGGTAAGATACTCGTTACTCTGATCTACCGATACTAGATGATGTCGTTGCTAACATTGTCATAAAGGAACCCGTGGGATCTCCTCGATGCCATCCAGGATCGCAATGATAACTCCGCCGCACGCTTTGCGATCTTCTTAGCAGCGCTCACATGGATGATTGGAACCCTCGGTACCAACATTGCCTGCAACATGATCCCCTTCGGCGCCGATCTATCACTGTTATGGCCACGATACATCAATATGACGCGCGGTTTCTTTATCGTTGAGTTCCTCGGCTTCGCTATCGTGCCATGGAAAATTCTCAAGTCAGCGACTACATTCACGACGTTCTTGTCAGGCTATGGCCTGTTCATGGCTAGCGTAGTGGCTATCATGCTTGCTGATTGTGAGTCTCAGTCATGGCATAATCGTATTAGGGAATTCTTGTGTTAGGTCGACTAACCGTTTCTTTTTCTCCTAGATTTCCTTTTGACTCGGGGCAACATTTGGGTTTCGCACTTGTTTGACCCCTCTGACAAGAACCCTTACTATCGATTTAACAAAGGCTTTAATATCCAGGCCATTATTGCCTATATCATTGGCATATCATTGCCTTTTGCTGGCTTCTGCCAACAACTAGGTGCTACTGGGGTTAACATGGCCGGTATTCATATGTTTGATATGGGCTGGCTACTCTCCTTTACGACCTCGTTCATTAGCTATTATGTCATTTGCCTCTTCTGGCCCACGACTACTCAGAAGGTCATCAAGGAGCACAATCTTGCCTTCGAGGAACTCGGCCTGACAGCCATAGAAAGCCACGCCGAAGAAGCTATTGACTCTTCAGGTGGCTCCCCGGTCAATGAGAAGAGTGAGGATGTTGTTAGCAACAAGGTATAAGGATATATTCATAGTATTATTAATTAATGGACGTATACAGCATCTAATTTTCATATATTATACCACAGTTTATGTTACAGTTACAAAACTAGTAAAAGCTTGAATCTGTCTTTAAATATGGTATGGCATGTTTTAGTGCTATCTCCTTGGTGTTAAAAGCACTAAACGAGCGAATAGGGTCTCCCATCATAGAAACAGTTACAAAAAAAGATGGAACTGTTTCCACGGTATAAGACGTAAAAAATGAAAGTAATAATAGCCTCGTGCAGAAGACAACATGTTGAATGGAGCATTTCCAGGCTCAGATAAGAAACTGTTGGAGATTTCTATAAACCTTACATCTGACACCGGCAAATAAGTAGACAAGAAAATAAGAAATATCAAAGAAGAGAATATCAATGTATCGTGTAGAACAGATGCGGCGAGCTAGAAGAGCTCTATGGATATCAAGATCATGGAAATCGTTGAGGAGTTGGAAAAAACATATAAATACGAACATAGACATAATAGCTTATGGTGAAGTGAAGCCAAGTGACGTATGAACAGTCTATTCCCAGCGCTCGCCAGAGTATCCGTAGCAGGACATCCAACCGTCTTGGTTCTCGAGATGGCCATCTATTGTAGTATCCGGTTAGTTTTTTATTGCTGTAGTCCAGTATGACGAGCCTAGGGCAACTTACCAAGGTGAAGAACCGTGCCACTGTTAGCATTACCATCCCAGTTCATGCAGTAGCATTGAAGCTGTTGATCGGGAGTCATCCAGCAATGGATGCACACTTGGAGAGAACATGGTGTTTCTGCATGCTTCAGGTGCTCCCTATTGTACTGGCCTTGTACTTTCCTGGCTACAGTGGGTCATGTATATAATATAGTAGTATAGTAGTATAGTAGTATGTATTCGCTGGTTTATTGGTCGCCCCAAATCTGTACAAGCCACTCCGAAGTAGAGCCTACTTTATATGTATCCGTATATGACTATGACTATGACTATGTCTAGATGTAGCTATTCTAGTATCGGAACTGGGCCGGTGTTTGGTAATAGACTTACAAATCTACAATACAAATATAAATGTATATACATTACGACTTACGGGCTCAGCTACGAGAACGTCAGCTGGATATTTATGTATGCGTGATGCTGGGGTCTCGGTGTTGATGATTTTTATTTTATTTTTTTAATTCATTAATCTTATGGAGCTACAGAGCTATGAAGATGTTTGGTGTTGATGTCATCGCATAGTAAAATGCATTGCTTACACAAATCAAATAGTTGTACACTTGGACCTACAAATGTATGTATATCACGAATCACGAATTATAGCCACACACCCCGTGTATCTCACCTCACGCCTTGCCGTTCTACTACATATATATGTATGTTAACTGCGTAGCGAAGTTGGTTCATTGGTTCAGATCCGTAAATACTACTTACACAATGCTCTACTACTGCTCTTAGTATTGCTCCTCTTAGTACTCTTGGTGTTGGTCGCTTGTAGTACCGCTCCTTATCTTGCCTACCTATGACTTGTAAGTCGATGGCTCCGCTTCGTTTAGCGTCTCTCTGCCGTCATTGATAGCGCAACACATACATGCTATATCTGTACAGATATAGCATCAAGCGACCTCTAGCCAAACTCTGGCCGCCCCATCGACCATCGAGACACCGTATTTGTAGATGGATCATGGATCGTCGGTTTCGCAATGGCTTATTTTTGTCTCGTTTTAGCGTCATATTGCCAACTTCTTGATCCGATAACACCATCCATAATCCATAAAGAAGAAGCCAAAACAAGAAGAAGCCTCGTTTGCCTGGAGTCGTTCGCCTCGTGCACTGACGCTCTTGTTTCCTTTGTTGCAAAAAAAAAGAAAAAAAAGAAAAGAAAAAAAAAAAAAAAAGGTATCATTATACTTTGCTGGCCCAACCGTTACAGAGTGTGCCAGGTTGTTGAAGTCCGTGAAGCTTCAGCCAAGGTCGACTACATGTACGTACATATGCAATATACTAAGATTACTCGAGGACTACCATATTTTTGACCATATTTGGCTTAGTAAGTCATTTCATCTTGCCAACACTGCCGACTACGGCATGCAGATGACGAAATCGCCAGAGTGAGCCAACCAACTCTCCTCGACGAATAAATCACTCGAGAATGTGGCCATATTTCCTTTCTTTCGTTCTTCTTCTCCTCAGGCAATCAATCTCTAGTCGCTTCTCCATGCTTCTTAGAGACAAATTGACGAATAAAGTTAGTGTCCACCATAATCTCTTAAAGGATTAGGATAAAGCCCATCCATATCCCACCAAGTTGATGTGCTGGGTTAGGCCTGGATAATCCTAGTACAGAGTGCATGAATATGAGGTCACAAATGCAAGCGCACAGTTATCAAATGATAAATCGTCAGAGTGAAAATGAAAATGAAAATGGCTATCGGAATATCTCATGTATATGATGTGAGCAGGCCTATGGATTCTGGATTGTCGACATTGGGCTCTTCTTGAGATCGGTTTCTGTAGAAGTGTCTGTAGAAGTGACTGTAGAAGTGACTTAGGACTCATCTAGAGGTAGAAATAAAAGCATCGTGTGTGGTACAATGTAGCCGTTATGGTACATTTTGGATACCCGTGTCCGTGTCATGGGAGATTGCTATGTAACTATGTACACATATGTTTGTGAGAGTATCACCACTTTTTGTTTCTCTGTGTTTGTAGTCCTCGGCCAGCTACTGCATGGCTAGCCCATGGCAGCCGATCGTCTGGGTCACTGCATCTTAGCCAGCCAATCGCTTAAGGGTCTAGCGCTACTCGTGGCATTTCCTATTTCCCCCCTCTCGTCCTTTTACTATCTCTTACTATAGTCACAATACAGATATACTAATATGTAGGGTCAGAGTCAGAGTCAGAGTCAGAGTCAGAGTCATCTGCTGCGGCCTACCCAGCCTAGTATAATGCACAAATAATACGCTATCCGCCCGTCCTGTTTGATTATATTACCCATTACCCATTACCAACTGCCCAAGGGTCTTCACAGCCTGCCCTTGCGACGGCTATTTTGTTCCGCCACTACCATTCTCGGCTCCCCATATTCTCAGTCGTTATTGAGATCGTAATCGACGGCCCCCCCTTAGTCCCTTTCGAAGTGCGTTTTGAAGTTCCTTTTGAAGTGTGTGTCCCCCCCGTTGCCTCTGCGGCCTCAGCTTTCTGCCATCATCTGGCTGTTTCCCTTGCCTCAGCCTCGTCTAAGCCCAAACTCTATAATAGACGTCGTGATAGACAGATAAATATATGCATGACAGCCAGCTGGCACTGTCATACTCTTTGTGTAATGCTGAACGGGATTAATTATCGTCAAAATCCTGTACACTGATAATGTGCGTACTACCACGCAAGTGATACTGCCATGCATACATACTTGTACTCTACTAATACACAGTATATGTATATATACTGTACATATACTGTACATGTACATGTATATCCAGATACAGAGACACTGTACAGGGTACTCATGGGCCAATGCAATGCACATACTATACTATACCAGCTAGTGGCTCCCCTGTTTCTTCTGCCGCCGCTTTAGGTACAAAGTGCCCATGCCATGTTTTGTCTCCGAATTGTGAAGCATTGCGTGCGCATTTGGCTGCCTTGCCTACCTGCTTATTAGTACGACTATCTGTACATACATGTATGTATCTGCATAGCTACATATGTACTTACATATACAGCTGTGATAACCGGCACTACGACAAACCAACCTTGGAGCCTTGGTATTGCATGGCGGCCCGAACAAATCATGCACCAGCACGAATTCAGCCGTAATCTTCAGCCAACCTTTAGACCAAAAACAAAGCAAAAACAAAGCAAAAAAATAACTCTTAACACTTGGACCAGCCACACCATTGGGCATACTTGCAGTCGTCAGCTTTCATCTGCTCACTTCTTTGCTGGCCTCTTTTTCTTTTTTCTTTTTTCTTTTTTCTTCTTGTTGCTCTTGCTCTCGATTCGATCTAGCCAAGCAAAAATAAGGAACCTTATAGGACTCTTCTGCAGCTTGCCAACATATAATATCACATTACAATATATGTATACATGTACATTTATAGATTCATACATATGAAGCCATCTACGTGGCTGATAGCCCTTGGCTAGCTCATTCCTTCTTTCTAATTCCCTTGTTGTCTCATATGTTGCATCTCGTAGTTGTAGTTGTATTTTTTTTGCCGCCATGGCTCTAGATTTCTCTACGAAATAAGGCTTCCCAGCATCTTTTTTCTCGCTTCCTCAAACATCTATCTATCTATCTATCTATCTATCTATATAGTCATTACTCACACCTCTCAAATAGTACATCAACATCATTAACTAACCAAGTGCTGGTCCTCGATATCATTTCCATACTGATATATACATAATTTGCTGACGGCCAGTCTTCCGGATCCGAAGCAACCGCAAAAGGAGAACTAGGAGTCTCTCACCCCCCCCCCCCCCCTGTTTTTTTCTTTCCTCTTTTGCGGTTCTTTCTCGCCAATATCCCGCCTCGTATATATGCCACACGATTCTTACCAACACACGTACTACAGTACCGCTTAAATCACCGATGCCCAAAGGCCTTCATGCCTTCATGCTCTCAATAAGCATAGGATTCTATATATACCGTGGAATCAAGATCCCGTGTCCCGTCATCGGTCACCAATGCTGTGTTTATAGTTACTGCCGTACCATACCATATTTGAACATGTCGAGCCAAGAGATGTGTTTACCAAGTATCTTCAAGTGAGTTAATGCGTTGGGATGGGTGACATCAGTCTGCTGGGTACAAGCTTATGCATACAGATATATACAGTATGCCTATCCGCATTTGTATAACCGAATCGTATGTACGTGAATACTGGCCCAGTACTGTGATATCCATATAAGTATCAGTTATATTATTATACAATAGTACATATAGGTATTGTTTCTATATGTATTATACAGACATACCGCCACATCTCAGTTCTGCCATATTATATATAGCTGAGTATCCTAAAAGTACCAATGTATCCGCCAGTATTACTGATATAACCACCCTATACATATATACATAGTTGTATATATGTATATACAACCAAGTTGGCATGGTATGCATTGTAACTCACATCACCCAGAATGGGAACATGAATGACCCCTCACATGGTCAAATGAAATATTGGTTACCATTTTTCCTGATCCTATGCAGATCGTCAATAACTCATACACAACTAACTATCTCTTTTATCCCTTATACACATACAAGCTTGCTTCTCTTTTTCATTATAGCCATAGCCATATCTGTATACTATATTTCGGTAAGCCATCCTTGGGTAACAAGTGTACATATTTTGCCATAGTTTAAATATTTCCATCGACATATATTGAGACATATGCAGGCTTAGTCTCGTGAATCTTTCAAAAAATGAATACATAAATGCATATACGGCTCGCGTGAGGTATCGCCATCTATGTGTGTATGTTAGTACATGTTAATGTCTTGAATGTAAGTAGCAGTGCAACTTATATTGGCTAAATATGCCTACAATTTAGTCTTACATGCCACCGTCAAGTTACCCATGGTTATTACTTTTCTTCACGATGATTGACGAAGATGGAAGTGCAGAATGTGTACAAATGTAATATATAATAGTATACAAATATGCGTGGTTGTAGATATTGACACTGTTACAGATTATTAAAATCAGACTTGCAAGATCATGTGTAAGCGGAAATAAAGCCTTTATAATGTTCCCGTGTTGCATGAAGATGGCAAGACAGAGAACTAATATGCAGATGAACGATAAGCCTAAGCCTAAGCTTACAAATATCGGAAACTATGAAAGATTCTAGACCATTGAACGACAGTTTCTTGATGTGACCTGAAAAAAAAAACCCCCGGTCAACCAAAGTGCCTTAACACCCTATACAATCCTAACATGATGGTCTTCATATCGAGTAAGATATGTATCAAGAATAATGCCACCCAAAAGCACATCTAGAAACAGACATATCCCTTGCTGTTGTTCCAAAATAATACAAAGACGAAAAAAAAAAATTATAAAAAATAAAAAATAAATGGCCCAACCAAAATATGTTGATTACTATCACAGCTATACATACAAAAATCCTAAGTCATGTTTAGCCTCCTCAAAAATTGCTCTTGTAGGGGCCAAATATTAGTTATGATCTAAGACATAACACATAATAACTGGGAATTCTAAAACAACAAAAATGCAAGAGAACCAACATGTACGAAAGAGAAATGATAATTTTGAGAAGAAAAAAGAAAAAGAAAAGGAGACTAGACAAATGGGTTAGAAGTGTAGGAAAATTTCTACTGACTTACTTCTCATCGTTTGGTATGAGACATAGATCTTTCTAGGTATGGACAAGCGTGATATCTCATCTTGGATTAATCACCCAGATCATACAAAACAATTTATGATGACTACTAGAAAGTATACAAAGGAATTTCTAATCTGACAAAGGTAGCATAGCGTGCCGGTTGACGCAAGACGTATTGGCGATGTTTGGTTGACGGAAACGGTATCATGAGCGTAGGTGATGTCATGTATGGTTGTTGTTATCTAGTGTCACTGTTCCGGAGTTTTCGGACAATGAAAGAAAAAAAGCCTATCCAAAAATTCATATACATATACATTTGTGTATTTGGGTGGGTGGTGATGTTATACAGCTGTCTGTTTTGTGTCATTATCTTATCATAACTATGTCGGCGTTATAGTTCCTCCTACTTTAAACTTGGCGCATATCGACGACAGCACGGATGCAGTCACCAGAGTGCATGGTGTCGAAGGCCTGGTTCAGCTCGCTAAAAGTGTTGCGGTGAGTGATGAACTCGTCCACCTTAAGCTTGCCATCGAGGTAGTCCTGAACTAGGCCGCCCATCTGGGAACGGCCCTTGACACCACCGAAGGCGCAACCCTTCCATACACGGCCAGTGACCAGTTGGAAGGCTGTTTGAGAAGATATTAGCATATTGTGTATTCACAAGGTGATGAATAATGTAATGGTCGTGATGGGTTAACTTACGGCGAGTGGCAATTTCCTGACCAGCAGCAGCGACACCGATGATAATGGACTGACCCCAGCCCTTGTGCGACGCCTCCAGGGCAGCACGCATGACGCTGACGTTGCCAGTGCAGTCGAAGGTGTAGTCGCAACCACCGTCGGTCATCTCGATAAGCTTCTCGACAATGGTCTGGCCTTCCAGCTTCGTGGGGTTGACGAAGTCAGTAGCACCGAACTTGCGCGCCCACTCCTCCTTGGCGGGGTTGACATCGACGACGATGATCTTGCCGGCCTTGTTCTGCACGGCACCCTGTACCACGGACAGACCGACACAACCAGCACCGAAGATGGCAACGTTGGAGCCCTCCTCGACGGCAGCCGTGATGGTGGCGGCACCGTAACCGGTCGTGATACCACAGCCCAGCAGGCAGGTGCGGTCCATTGGAGCATTGGGCTGGACAGCCACGACGGAGATGTCAGCCACGACGGTGTACTGCGAGAAGGTCGAGGTGCCCATGAAGTGCAGGATGTCCTTGCCCTTGCACTTGAAACGGCTGGTGCCGTCGGGCATCACACCCTTGCCCTGGGTAGAGCGAATCTTGCCGCACAGGTTGGTCTTGCCGGACTTGCAGAACTTGCATTCACCGCACTCCGGAGTGTACAGCGCAACGACGTGGTCGCCGGGCTTGACGTTGGTGACACCCTCACCGACGGACTCGACGATGCCGGCACCCTCGTGGCCCAGGATAACGGGGAAAGCACCCTCTGGGTCCTTGCCAGACAGAGTGTAGGCGTCTGTGTTTTGTGTAAGGAATACATGTTAGAGAGAGGAAAAAGGAACTGGAGACTGCGAGTCAGGGCGACGTACCGGTGTGGCAGACACCAGTGTAGTAGATCTGGATGCGGACCTCGTGGGCGCGGGGAGGCAGGACTTCGATGTCCTCCAGAGACAGCGGCACGCCGGCCTCCCAGGCGATGGCGGCCTTGCAGGTGATGGTCTGTTGCCGAGAGAAAGATGTTAGTATACAGTCAAAACGGGTCTCTGGTGTATATCCCGGTAGCAACAGCGCAAGTTGGCAAACGCGGGCGTTTCAGGGTCGCTTGGAGCTATTGCGATTTGTGTTGTGGAGGGGCAATGGAGGGGTGAGTAGAAGTCTGCGCTGTTATTGTATTGCATACCTTGCCAACAGTATCAGCCATTGTGAATGATAGCTCAACTATAAACAAAGTAGAAGTAAAAAGGAAGAATGGATTGCTAAAGAAAGAAGAAGGAAGAAGAAGAGAAAAACGAAGAAGCGGAAACGCAAAGCTTATGAAGCTTGCGATTTGCCAATTCGCGGACCGCCGTTTTAGTGCGGGGGGGATTTGGATAAATAGTGGGCTGTCACATAAAACAGTAGCTATCAAGCTCAGATGCTGCTACAACTATGCCTATAACGCTTATGACGCCTATACAGCTATTAGTATTCCTATAACTACTAGTATGCCTACAAGGCAGTCGGGGTCGGAACACTACCTAATTACAGTTGTAATGCAACCCGGGGTTCGATTTACAGGTAATGCTAGTCGCTTTGTAGCGTTTCGACCAGGCGTTTGCTAGACTATTGAGGTTTAGAGTGCCAAGTCCGCCGTGGATGCCGTCGCAAGCCCAGGGCATATGAAACTGCTGCGGCATTTGTTCCTAGACCAGCAGTCGGCAACGGCAAAAGAGGTCGTCGTATACAAATAACTACATATAAGCGACCTGCCACGCCTATTACATTGTCCCAAAGAGCCGACGACGCGACCAGGGCGGCTTCATGGCGGGGTCCTCGACGCAGGTCACATTCGGCATATCGCTAGTATCAACCATAGGCAAGCAGGCAGACAGACGTTCTTCGTGATTTCTGCCAGCTGGTCATGGCAGAAAACAACGTCGAAATTTGTAATAGAGCTGCGGTGCTCCCTTCTTAATCTCGGATAATGTCCCACCTAACTGTGCAAACGTGATGGATTCTTTCCGCTTCCATGTGCCCAGTTCCAGCTAGTTGTATTTCTAGCGCTACAGGAAGAAGAGGAAAACACCCTGCGTTGAGAAGGATGCTTGATGCCCCATCTGAAAGTGAGTAACTCGGCCAACTATCCGTTTGTTATCTAATGTTAGTGCAAGCACGATGCACATAGTCGTCGCATGCAATTGTATTGCCTATACTGGCAATGCATGGATAAATGTAGCAGTCTCGGATCTCGGCCAACTTTACTAGACGACCGCTCTTTTCTTGTATTAGCTATTCAATTACGATGGCCTGTTTCGTAATGGATAGGAATGCCAGTAAGGTTTTATACTGTCAAATGTGAAATTGTTATTTCAGCATGTAAACAAGAATCAACCAACCCTAACTGCCACAAACCCTAGCGTGGTGGAAGCTACTCAACCCAGCTAGAATTCCAGAACGCGGCAATAACGCGATTTGCGTTGATGGACTTGTATGAGTATAAAGAGAAGGCAAACAAAGGGAGAAATTCAATAGTAGCGACAAAATTCTGACTCAACACCAAGAATCCATTCTAAATATTCTCAATACATCTCCAAACTAAAAATTTGCATCATCAATTGTGATTTCTTCACCCATTCAAGCTTCTGCAGCTGATTTTCTTCACTGCTTTCAAGGTCTAATCGACCCTTGTACGAGGTCGCGTAGCTTAGCTACCAATTATTATTCTACTATTTTTTTGGGGCTGTCTGGCTAACAGCAGGGCCGCGCTAGTATTAGGATCACACCCAAAATTTGTGCAGCCTTGCCTACCTTGTCCACCATGTCCTTCAAATTCTCCATCTCTGACGAGCCTGAGCTTCCCTCAACGCCCGATCGCCACGCTTTTGGAGGTACATTTAGCTTCGGCGCCGAACCATCTACAACCCCAAACGCTCCTCCGCCTCCTACCCTATCGACATCAATCCTCCCGCCGTATTACACTTTAGGAACTGCCGCCGCGACCTCTTTTACACCCGCCGGTGTGCCGTCTTCTTTTCTGGGGAGCTCAGCGTTCCAAGGGCCCAGCTTGTCGCGTGCGGGAATCTCTACCAACATGTTCAATTCCAACATCAACAATGCCGGTGCTGGCTCGGGTGCACCTGGGTTCGGCATGGCTAACCGCAACACGGCCTCCTCCCGCACATCAAAGCCTTCAGGCCTGAGCAGGTCGTTCCGTGTCGACAGCACCGATCCCGAAGACGACGATGAGGAGCAGGATGTCAAGCAACCACCTGCCAAGAACACCGCCGGAACCTTCAAACTAGACGATCTGCTTGCCGAGTCTGACGAGGACGACGAGGACGATGCTGAGGGCGAATACGACGATGATTACGACGACTACAACGACGATGAAGACGCCGAGGGCGAAGACGAGCAGGATGAGGTCCTTGCTGCCATGACGGACATAATCGACCGCGAAATTGACGCCAATTTCAATGATGCCAACTATGCCCCAGACGAGCACATTGAAAACTCCATCGAGGTCGACGACACCGACAAGAACATCTTCTGGAACATGAACCAACGAGAATATAATATCATGGACGAGGAAGAAGTCTTTGGGGACCTCCTGCTTGCCACTCCTGCTGCCACTAAGCGCATGAAGAAGGAGGCTGAGAGTCTGGCACGAGCATCACGTATCGTGCCTGGCAGACAAGAATTCCGTTTTGCGCAACTTTGTAAAAGCATATATACTCAATTAGGAGACGCCATCATCACAGAGACACCCGAACTCATTCTCAAGACCGAAGAGAAGATCATGGCTCTTTACAATGATGGTGTCGGTCCGACAGATGACCCAGATAAGCTCGACAACTCTATGGCAACTGCAGCCATTAACCTAGTTAACATCTGGAACACATATGCGAGCGAACTACCAAATCCCGAAGAGCACGAGACGACCATTGGCCCCGGCGAACAGGCTGACCCCTTCCGCAAAGCATCATGGATCGCACATTTGCTGCTTATGATGCATCACTCTCGCTTCATCGACGACCAATCCCACGGCGAACCGGTGCCCATACCCGAGTCATTGTTTGGATGGCTGGACAGTGATCACAATCCATACCGGCAGCAAATCCAAGAGGTCAAGACCTTCCGTCCCAGTCCGGCATCGCATACCCTCTTCTGGCAGACACTTAGAGCAGTTCTGATTCGAGGGCAAGTTGGCGCTGCCATTGCGCTACTGCAGGATGCTGGTTGGGAACAGGCGCAAAAGAGAGGCGGTAACTTCGACTACACCGGCCGTGTGCTTGAAAACATCAAGAGAGCCGTTCAAGATACTATTGATATGCTGATGGAATGTCCCGCCAAGACCGGAAACTGGAACGTATGGGGCAGTGAATGGACGTTGTTCCGCGTCAAGGCCCGTACTGCCTGGGATAGATTATCACGATTTGCCGAGGGCCGTAGCCGGAATCCCGTCCAGTTTGGAGACTCATCTGCCATCACAAACACCATGGCAGGATTGTCACGAAAGGCCGAGAGTCTAGTACCGTGGGAGATATATGAACAACTACACACCATTTTCAGCATTGTACAAGGCCACGAGAGCGCCATTCTCGACACCGCACAGGACTGGCTCGAAGCTAGTGTTGGTATCTGTGGTTGGTGGGATCAAGAAATCGATCGACGGGGTATGCCGCGCACGTCGGCGCTCAACAAGCCTGGCGCAACGCCACAACAAGATTATGCTGAGCGTTTAGCAGCTGCATTCCACCTTGCCACAGAATCAGAATTCCCGCTACAGACAATGAACCACCCTGAAGTTGCAGTCGCCGCTATCTTTGAAGGCAACTTCACTGTTGCCATTGGCTTCATGCGCGCATGGTCACTGCCTATCGCAGCAGCCTGTGCTGAAGTCGGCTCATTAGCCATGTGGCTTCCTAAACGCGAGATTCGGGCGCCGAAGGCCATGGATGACTTCGACGATTGCGATCTCAAGGTATTAGGTATGGCTAAGCAGGGACCTGACGAGGTTGATGGTATTAAAGATACCACGCTTGTAACATATGCCCGTGAACTAGCTGGCATTGATCTAATATCAGAAAATGAGTATGGATGGGAGTTAGCTACTCGGGTTCTTGGTCGTCTTGATTCTGTACCTAAAGCTGAGGAGACTATTCGTGAGCTGCTTCATGATGTCTTGAACAATATCGACGTGAACTCTGGTACTAGCGTAGAGCGTATCTGGAGAATCTTGGTCGATCTTGGCATGACTAGCTTTGCTGAAGAGAGCGCACAGGTAAGAATAACTATGTTATTCCTTTTATGTTTATATGACCGCGCTGCTGACACATATCTAGACATACGCCGATCTATTGAGTCGTGATTCACATAAGTATGGAGAGGCTCTCTGGTACTACGCCCTAGCCCACAAGCCAGCCAAGGTTCGCGAGGTACTCAACCTACTCATATCGTATTCGCTTGTGCAATCAACGCTCTTCCCTGCCGAAGAAGACCTCGACGAGCGTCTGGAGGCGCTACTCGAAGATCGCTCTGCCACTCTAGAGCTTCTCGCTAAACAAGATGTCGACGCTGCGCAGCTCCTAGGACGTATGCTTAGTGGCTATGCCACGCTGCGCAAATACTTCGAGATCCGCGACTCCTTCGCTGCTGCCCCGCGCGGTAGCGCTCGCGCTTTAGCCATCAAGCGACAGGCAGCGGCCGCACTAGTCGCCGTCATCGCGTCAGCGGACGATAACATCCGCGGTGGTCTATACGACCCCTCACGGGATGCGGTGGTCAGCGAAGATTTCCTTCTGGTTCTGCTAGGCGAGGCTCTGGTTCTCGTTAACTCAACGACGGCCGATGAAGCTGTCTTGATCACTGCGGAGCAGATGAACACCCTCCTCAAAGCCGTGGAGGACCTACAAACTATCGGTGGTCGCGTATACGAGTCCTGCAAGAGTTTCTTCGACGTCGTGCTAGCCGCCACACCTGGTGGTCTCAAGGGCTCTTCACCTACCGATTTACTACAAACCGCATCCTCTTCATCTACCGGTGGTAGCGTCGGTCTAGCATCTTCATCGGTCCTAGCATCTCAACTACACCGCTCCATCGCCGGATACACGCCTTCTTCTGTGGCGTTGACGGCTCTAGTCAAGCGTGGATGGGACTGGAGAAGCGGATTGTCGGTGGGAACTTTGGCGGAAGATGTTTTACGGATTCTACGGTTGGGGCTTTCACAGGACTTGGCTAAGCTTTGGTTACAGGAAGTAGATGATATTGCTGTCTTTTAAAGAATTAATCAATTGTGTTTCCTCTTTTTTTTCATTTTTTTTATTATATGGGGGGGGGGGGCGGGTTTTTCTTTTTCTTTTTCTATCATTATCTCTTTTGTTTTTTTTCTTGCTAAATTTCTTGAAAAAAAGCAAGGAGATTGTGATGATTAATACAACCAGAGTTCATCACAAACTTACTTATCTTTCTAACAAAATATCATCATGGTGTTGTACCCCCTGAAATTTTTACAAGAAACATTGTAAGCTTGTAAAGAAGAGATAATTAGGTGGATATATCAAGTAGTCATCTTATCTGTTTTTTTTATATATATTTATTCATAGATTTGGTTTCTTTTCAAATTGTATAACTTTCCATTTCTTATCCAGTCGTTTTAGTTTGAGCAATGGAGCAAAATATCAACATGGTAGGTATTCACTCGCACTTCTTGAAATATGACATGTTTAGTAGTAGTCAGTCATATGCTGTTATTTGTAGACAGCAATGTAATGGTAATGGTAATTGATGATTATGTATTTCATCTCAACTCGACGAGTAATTTTTGTCCTCTTCGTTCCTTTTTTAATCCTTTCTCTATCCGTCACTCTCTCTTTATCTCTCTCAAACAAACTCCTTTACTTCCAGTTTCAAGGAAATGACCATCGCCGGGGGGTATTTTGATAATTGACGATGGATAGATTGTAGAATAAGATTCGTTACCCTTCTTCCATAGAAAAAAAAAAGAAAGGACACGAAAAAATTATAAAAAAATCAAAAAGAAAAAAAAAATTAAGGCAGAAAGGAAAATAAGCGCTCAACTGAGATATCTTCACCTCACTATATCTATGAGAGAAGTGAGGGGCAGGCAGCCTGGACATGGCCGGACTTCTGGCACTTGTAGCACAGCTTCTCGCCGGCAGTAGACTCCTTAGGGCAGTCACGGGAGAAGTGACCGTTCTCACCGCAGTTGTAGCACTTGGAGCCGTTGGCACAGTCGCCTAAAATGAATATTAGCATGCCATCGTCTATTAACCGTAGACTTGGTGATATGGGGAGAAAGGGTAGAAACATACGAGACATGTGACCGTAGCCACCGCAAGAGTAGCACTGCTTCTGCTGGCCGCCGTAACCACCACCTTGGTTGTAGGAGTTGTAGTTGTTGCCGCCGTAGCTACCACCGCCCTGGTTGTTCTCAATGCAGTTGCGGGCAATGTGGCCGGTCTTGCCGCACTTGTAGCACTCGGGTCCGGAACCGGAACCGGAACCGGAGCCGTGGCTGCGGTCGTTGTGGCCACCGGCACCGCTGTTAGTGGGGCAGTCACGAGAGATGTGACCGGACTGGTTGCAGCGGTAGCAGGTCTTAGTGTCCTTGGGGCCCTCGGGGCACTCGCGGGAGATGTGACCCTCGTTACCACAGTTGTAGCACTTAGCGGGGGGCTTGTTGGGGCAGTCGCGAGCCTGTTTGTAGAGGAAATACGGGAGCGGTTAGTCTGCTGAAAGGGATGGGGGGATCTTGGGGTTACTCTTCTCTCTCTCAGTCGCCGTAGATTCGTTTCATACCTGGTGGTTGGTCGCACCGCCTAAACACTCCTCAGTCAGATCATCTCCTCTTCACTTCACTTCAACGTCACCAAATAAAAGACAGGCATGCAATGCCATGTCATGCCGGGCCGACTGCCAAGATGCAGAGTAATGGCAACGCATAGTGGCCTGCGCACGGGCCGGATGTGTTGGTGGCGGGGCGTTCGACCCGATGATCGATAACGGCTCCGGGTTTGCGGTGACAGCAGAATGGGACCAAAGTTGGATCGTGATTGAGTATCAGATCAGATCAGATCACAAGCATTGGTTCACCGAAACGCCATAAGCGTGTTGGCCGTCTCCAAACGGAGCAGCAAGGTATCTCAAGCGGTAGAGTTGGAAGAAATTGTGGAGAACAACAATAGACTCCCAGACCCTAGAAAATAAAAGCCGCAGATTAAAAAAATCAGATAGCGGGGCACAGTTTCTGCAAGAAACGCCCGCGTTGGCTTAGCTTAGCTTGACTTGGCCCTTTTCAGCTTTTTTTGATCACCAAACCGCAAAACACTTCCGCCGCCACCACAAATTGAACGCCCACCGCGTCAACTGAACTAGACCCTGGCCGAGATTGGACCAATCGTAAGGCCCATCAGCGAGATATGAACGCTAAACTTTTGCTATCAGAAGCTTATGGCCGTTTCCAGGCCTGGGCTATCACTGACGCATGCATTTGCATTGCTCAAATCACAGCGTGGTCTTGTTGTTGTGTATGTGGGCGTTTCAAGTTCTTCATCTTGGGTCTCTTGTTTTGGTCTCGATGGAGCAGTCCAACGCGATCTCCAAAATGGGAAATTTTGAGAGGCAAGACGAATTTCGTGCGCAACGCAGTCGGAAGAGGCATAATTGATAATGATATTCGTCGGCAACAGACGGGATTCGTTACTCACAAGTGTAGCAGGCTCTCTGGGTAGTAGGGTATTCCATTGTGAATGATGTAGATGATTTTGTAGTTTGAAAATCTAAAGATGGATAGCAAACAGCGTTAGGAAAAGACGGAAGAAGAAGAAGAAGAAGAAAGGAAAGGAAAGGAAATGGAAGAGTGAGAGGAAAAAAGTAAAAAGATTTTAGGATGGAAAGGGACCAGAAAACGTGAAACGGCGTGTGGCAACCAAAACGGGCTAGCAGTGGGTAAGCTGCTAACTTGGCCACGATTGCAACGCCTGGTGACCAACTGTCTAGTGTCTAGCGTCTAATTTCTAGCTTCTAGTTCCTAGTTTCCAGCGTCCAGCGCAGGCGAGCTGTGACTGCATATGCCTTAAACCTCAACTGACTGACTGAAATGTGGATCGCATGCAGAGATTTCTATCTTCATGGGTGACCAAGCCAGCAGAGCCAGCATGTGATGTCTCGAGATTAATAGGCTGGGATGTAATGGAGGGCCCAAGTTGTAGGTCTGTGTAAGTGGTGGTGTGGCGATGGAATCGGGCGACCGGATTTGGTAGCCTTTAATCCAAGTAGTAAACTGACCTGGTAGTTGGAGTTTGGAATGGCGTTGATAAAAGTGAGAGACCAGCGATCCAGAGAAGTTCAGAACAACAGCATGCTCTATTATCTATTAATGTGCAGAATACAATATACAAAAAGGATCTGTGGCCGGCCACTGATAAGATTAGCGGCCTGGCAAGGACGTTTTTTGGAGAAGGAAGGAACAACAGCAGGCAGAGTTTTCGCCGGCGTTATGCTAGTTGTAGTTGGTTGTACTTTTGTCTAGCGATAGGAAGCGCACTCTTTGCTGTCCCTATTTCCAGCTGCTATTAACTAGATGTTTAAGGACACAGTAATAATCGCCAACGCCTTGTGATGATTCTCCTCTCGTACTATTACGTTCAATGTTCCCCATCAACTTAAACTTCTGAGCCGCCTTGCTTCCCTTCCGTTTGATGCAAGACATGGCACGGCTTGTTTATGTATTTATGGTGGGGTTGATATGCAATGCAAGTAACCACGGCACAAAATGGCGACGGAAAAAAAAGATAAAACAACACAGCACGATTGGGCGGTCTAGGAAGTGGGGGAATTGGTTGAGGCGGTCAAACCGCAACAATGGGTAACGTGGTGGAACTGGCTAGGCGTTAAAAAAGAAAGCTACCTTCAAAGGACGTACTACGTATCAAAGGCACCGACACTAGAGAAATGAAATGCCACTAGCTCAAACGATAACTAAACACAAATCACAGAAATATGAGACGCTCCCTTCGTCTCCGCTCGCAGTGGTCTTTCTCATGTAATCCCCTATGACATTACAAGGAGAGGTTGATGTATGTATGCATATTGCATATCCATTATACACCCCTATATAAGCTGTAAACATGTTGCATTTTGGGATTGGATTCAATTTTTTGGTCGGCGTGTTATTTCTAACGGGGATATCTACTAGCGGGATCTAGAACAGCGCAAAGAACTGGCCGTCTGATATACAGAAACACCAGCCTCTGTATACCAGGCTCCAAAATGTAATATCTAAGCAATATCTCGATTCAAAGGTAATCTACAACACATCACAGTAGACCGGATTTATCCTCAAGTGCTATTTCCGGAAACTAAAACTTGCATGTATAAACGTATAAAGATATGCATTGTGGATTACATGCAATTCAACACGAAGATGTAAGCCTGCCTTGCTGTAATCTAGTTGAGTCCGATCCGATCGATAACTTTACTGGTCATCCGAGCATTCCTTCAGGTACCAAATCATATTTTCTGTCAATCATCGGTCTTCCCACATGCATTGCAGGTTGTGACTAGAAGATCCTCGCTGTTAATTGTGATGCATTAGTCTATTTGTATATGCACAAGGTTAGTTTCTGATAAAAAGGTCATCGTACATCTTATCATATGTAGGGTTGTACAACCCTAATTAAACCACCTTCATTACTATTAAGTACATAGTTCACATACTTGATCAAGACAGGATTATATGACAATATTTGTTTTGGTACAGCAGCTTTGGTATGCTATGGTGAAGTAAAATAAAAAAAGAAATCTTCCACGATATATCTAATCCTACGATATGAACCCTATAAAATACAATATCTAGACAGAGGTAGGAAGTCCCTTACGGTAACGACGACGCTTTAGGCACGATGACTTAGTAGTGGTAGTAGCAGGAGAGGTGCTAGTGGTAGTACCAGCGGGAGTAGTGGAAGTAGTGGTAGTAGGCGAAGTAGGAGATGAAAGGGCAGTGCTCAGAGTAGTCTTAGTGTTTGAAGAGGAAGAAGTAGTAGATGCAGCAGCAGGAGTGGTAGAGGAAGCCGAGGTAGAAGTAGCAGTAGACGTTGCGGCAGCCGATGAAGAGGAAGAAGAGCTATCCGAAGAACCACCAGTGAAGCTGGTAGTCACATCACCATCCTCGATATATACGCCTGAGAAGTAAAAGTCCTCATCGGAATCAGTATAGCCATCACGCTGGAGTTCAAGAGCACCCAGATGCCAGTCGGCACCGTTTGAAGATGCCGTGACGCTAACAGCATCAACAACTTTGGTCAGGGCATCACTACCAGTAGAGTGCCAGAACGCCACCGTGTTACCGGTGAAGTTGATTTCATAGGCAATGTTGTGCCAAACATCCGCCTCCCACTCCACCGCCCACTGGCTAGCCGAGTTGGCGAAGAACTGTAGGTTGGGGTTCGACGTGTTGGTCTCACCGCTAAGCCAGCCAGACTTCATCTCGCAGAAGTGGCTCTCGAAGAATGCAATCTGATGTTCACGGTTCTCCGATGGCGCATTGGTATCAGAACGCTTCATAGAGAAATGGTACGTGACGGTGCCGGAGTTGATAGTAGCTGTAGTTTGTGGAATCAGCTCGGTACGGCGCATGTTCTGGCCGTTCCAGTAGGCAGTGCTGGTCAGTGAGATTTTGGCACCCTGGTTAGAGGCGCCGTCTGCCGGGTTTTTGAAGTCAGACGAGAAGTTGACGTATTCTGTCACGCTGCCAGAACCGTGGATGTAGTACTGGTACTCGCCAACCTGGTTGGAGAATGACCAGTTTTCCAGATCGGAGCTACTAGTATAGTTATTGAAGCGGCCGTCCCAAAGGATAGAGGCTAGGGCAGGAGTGCCCAGAAACAGAAGGGAAGAGAAGGACTTCATGGTGACTAGAATATTTGTGGTGAAGAAAAGGAATCGGTTGATAATAGAAAGATATGGACTCTAGGTCTTGTAGAATAAATGAAAGTAATGTGTCAAAAGTGGTAGTAAAGAGTGACAGTCAAGAAACGAATGAACGGCGTCTAGCGCTCCGTAAAGAGAGAAGAATAGAAGCAAAGCAAAGCTGTTGAAGAAACAAGAAAGTATGTTGGCTTAGAGAGAGAAAGAAGAGAAGGAAAACAACATCTGAGAGATTGGGTGAGCGAACTTGATATACATATTTCTCTTCATCCGAGTCAGGAGGTAACTTCCTGCGATGGGATTTAGAAGACCTGTTTTGGACGTTTGAATCTGTCGGAGAATTGCAACCACCCCCTGGCCATCTCTGGCCTTGATCTCGCTATTGCTTCACTAAAATGCCAATATTTCACTCATAACCGAATGCCTGCGGTATCATATCATCTAGTTGCCAAGATACCATTGATAATGCACTAGTTAGATGCCGCTTAAGGTGTGGTCGAGTGATAAGAGTAATAAAAGCACATGACAAAGACTTGGCGTGAACCGTGATGCTCCGGCGATCCTCAAATCTTGCTGCACAGAAGTTGAGAAGTTAAGAGTATGATAAATACCACCTTATGCTTAGTGGTATTCATCCCATGTTTATGAACCTCTTTTTGGACCTAAGCTATCTCTGGTATTTTCTAATAGCAAGAAGTAAGAGTTTATTTTCAGAAGTATGCTTTAATTCTATTCGGCCGAATATATAATACTGAGCACTCATTCTCGTGATAGACTTGATTGTATGAATATATATGCAATGTTCAATCACCGTAATAAATGATTATTGCCGAGCCAATGTTCTCTCAGAGCCGACGACTTCTATTCTGACGGAAGCTCAAAATACTGGTACGAAGCCACTAAGCGGTTTCATGATATGAAAATGGCCGGTTCCTGTATACAAAAATCATCTAAAGTAAGATGACTCTGAAACAAAATCCCCGCGAATATTGACTACATGGGAATTTTAGGCTCAGGCAACCATAATAAAGCAGAGTCGCTAGATATACAGACAGAGCGCGAGTTTCAGACCATATAAAACTACTAATATATATATATATATGTAGAACCACAATTAGGAGATCATCCCCACGATGTTGTGATGAGAAGCCAAAATTATCTTTCCGTGATGGTCGATTAGCAGATCATCAAGTAGCTAAAGACCTCCACTAACACCGCATTGGGCGACAACAAAGTTCCTAATGGCAATTTGGTCCGTCAACAACATGTTCCGTCCCTACCAATCAGACCTCAAGACTCATCTTTGAGCAGCAAAACAAGGGTTAGTCATCACTGAAAATGTCTGGTCCTAATACCGAACGGCCATAAACAATAGTCGGACTAAACCCGATCTTAATTAGCAAAAATTACATCACGGTTTATATTAAACATTCATGAAAATAAGCAGGATATTGGAAAAAGATTTTAAATCGTTACAGAATTTACTGTCAAAGTCACATTCAACTCAGCGTCCCTGCCTCCGTCTGCCAGCTGCCGAAATAGGCTTAGCAGCTGTTGTTACAGTAAGAATCATATACTGCCAGCTGGCTCTTTACGCGTAGAACGCGCCCGGTCAATTAGTCCTCGAGGCAGGCCAATATCATCCATAATCCGAGAGAAGTTTCTACTCTATCAACGGCGTTAGCATATAAACCTGATCTGATATTTCCTTATATCGAATAATTATCTGCTATATCATATAGCTATAAGCATAGCCACTGGCATCTGCGGCATGACATGCTCATAATATCTGCCTGGTTTCCATGTCGTTGTCCAGCTGGCATGAGAAGGGGAGACCTGCCCTCTTCGAAGCTCTGGCTGCTGTGTGTGATCAAATAGACGAAGATATTGACTTAGGTGAGATATTCCGCATCTGTTGTGTTCCTTGAACGGCAAACTAATAATATCCACTAGAATTTAAAAGTAAAGTCAACATATGCAAGCACAATATCCGGCCCGGCGAACTTGAAGTATTACAAGCCCGGGCAGCTGACGCAGACCGCCTCGAAGAAGACAACCGTCGACTTAGAGAAGCATTATTTAGGCTACAAAAGGATCGTGATCGTCATGAAAAGGGCAATTCAACTTCATTAGCTAGTGTCCAACCCGTTACTGTGCAGACTGGTTTGAATATTCCTATGTCAGGTACAACGGTTGCTGGGCCATCAATAGCAAAAGATGACGTAGCTAAAAAGCTGCTAATTGTCGAGGCTTCATATCGGCTTCTCAAAAAGAACTTTATGATGGCCAAGGAATCTCTGATCAAGCGCAAAAACGAACGAGATCAGTGGGTTGATTATTCGAAGCAGCTGGAGAAAAAGATATTCAGTCTCAAGACCAAAGCTAAAAACCAGGGTGCCCTCAATGGAGTTGAAGATACCTCTGTAGCTGAGGAAAACAACGAGGTCGTAATTTCTATTCCAAGTACTAGTTTTAGCAGTAATCTTGGCGGTGGGCTTGATGACGATCTCGATCTACCTCCAATATCTAGCAATGCGCCACCGCCTGCATCAATAGATGAAGAATGTATCTGTGACAGCCAACCGACAGATTCCAATACCATGGACTTTGAGTCTACCAGGAGCGATAACACCGTCACACAAGACTTGCCAACCATTGCGGCCATCGCAGACGACACAACGCCTAAAGCTATCAAGATCAAGAATGAGCCGTCTTCGGACGACCGTCTAATCATTATTGAGGAGCGTGTCGTTAGGAAACGGAGGCTAGATGAGCCGGATACTACCGGCGATTCACGGGCGGTTACTCGCATCAAGGGGGAACACCACTCTGACTCTTTATTGGATGCAGACATGCTTGGCTTCAGTCCCCAGGAAAGCATGGATCTCGATGCTACCGGTGCAGCAGTACAAACCCCACGCAAAGATGGCTATGAGCCCGCGTGTAGTCTCAATGTGGAAATATTCTCCTCACAGGCGGATTCAGTTATTCCAGACTCGCCATGCCAGAGCAACTCAAATCATCAGGCATCTAGATCTATTCAATCTGTTCAGCCCCGGTCTGGTGCTGATATGAATCCCCCAGCCAAGCCACTACCAAATATAGCTCTCCAACAACGAGCTGTTTTGGGTTCACTAAACAATAACCAACAAGCACTGGCTGCCCCGAACAAGACCAGCAAGATAGTTTCACCTACTTTGATCAACAACATAAGCTTGATAGCCGAGGATGGCGCTGATTATGATATTGGGGCTCCTACCAACCATAGACGCCAAACTTCCCTAAATCAACCGGCTAGGGGCGCTCTATCTGATATGCTTGACACATCAAATCAGGCGGCACCAAAGGTTATTCGGGCTCCAACTCTAGCCGATCTCGATGTGCCGCAGCCACGACAACTTCCATTTGGCAACACAAGCACTAGTCGTCGCCAGTCTTCGCGGTCGTTCCACAATGAGCCTCCACCAGCCCTAGGCCGCCAAAATAGTGGGAATCGGACGTCGTTCAGTACATCCTTTTCAGGCGCCATACCAGACAATAATGCTGTCGCCAGTAAATACAAGACGGGCATGTTACGCACGAAGAATCTAGCAGATCTCCGACCCGAAGACTTCAAAGTTAACCCCAAATTCAACGACGGGTGTAATTACGCGTTTACGGAAGTTGTGCGAGGCCGAGAACGCGCTGCATTGCCCGGTTGCACTGACGCCAAATGCTGCGGCCAGGATTTCCGTGTTCTCGCACGTGCTGAGCGTGGAAATCTTCCACGTACGCCCGAACAGCATGCCGAAGACAAGATCTTTCTCGAGAGGTATCTCGGTGACAACTGTTTCCGGCTGTTCGGCATGACTCGCGAGGAGATGGACGACCTATGGAT
Source organism: Davidsoniella australis (assembly GCA_009806335.1). Lineage (NCBI taxonomy): Eukaryota > Fungi > Ascomycota > Sordariomycetes > Microascales > Ceratocystidaceae > Davidsoniella > Davidsoniella australis. Next base: position 29,642 of record RHLR01000217.1, read on the forward strand.
CGAAGCAAAGGCAAAGGAATTGGCGGACAAATGGGGAAAGCATAGACATAGATATGGACGTATGCGCTCACCGCCTGGATTCTGGAATCCGGATTTCCCGTCGACGCAGGAGGTAGAGCGGGAACGTCAAGAGGCAGAGAAGCGACGAACAACCGAGATTGAGGAACGATACCGAGAGGCCATGCGGCCCAATGGCAGGTGGTTATTCAGAGACGAATGAGTGCATTTTTTCTTTTTTTTTCTTTTTCTATGGCATTTTGGTTTCTCATAGCACAGGCATCGGCGTTTGGATTAGGCTTTTTAAAGAGGTTTGAGTAGATACTACACATAATTAGATATATATATATATATATATATATATAGTATGACAGTTGGATCAAT
>RHLR01000218.1:0-29999 GCA_009806335.1 Davidsoniella australis
TCCAAGTCTTCACGCGCCAGTTACCACTCTCGGTGGCGCGTGAAGACTTGGACTCACGAGGCTCCCGGTTGCGGTTCTGAGGCTTCTGCTCAGTAGCAGCGGCAAGAGTAGCCTCCTTGGCACTGGCTGGCTCAGCCTCAGCCTTCTGGGCCGCAATCTTGGCTTCAGCTTCAGCCTTCTCGGCGGCGATCTTGTCGGCCTCGGCCTTCTCGGCAGCCTCCTTCTCAGCAACTTCCTTGGCCACGCGAGCGGCCTCCTTTGCCTGCTCTTCGGCTTCCTTCTTTTCCTTCAGTGCTTGCAGGCGCTTCTCCTCAACCTCACGCTCACGGGCAGTGGTATCAATAGGACGGGCGGCACCGAAGGGGTTGCTTCCCTTGTTGTTAGTAGCATCGGCGGCATCGCCAGAGCCCTCAGCGTGCTCTGTGACAGTCCGCTTAGCCAGGTTCAGGCGTGGACGGCCGCCAGGAGCACTGGAAGCAACAGGAGAGCCAGGGGCCTCTCCAGCAGCAGCAACAGTAGCAGCAGCAGCAGCAGCAGCATCAGGGCGCATGCTAGTGCGCCACTGGTTGTCGCGATCGGCCGCAGTGGGGACACGCTCAGGCCGGGGGGGGCGCAGCCTTCTTGGTTCTGGGGACGACCCTCGCCCCAGGTAGCGCCTTCGCGGCGGCCGGAACGGAAAGAATCGGTACGCTCGGCGTTACGGGGAGGGCGGCTGCTATCACGAGAGCCCTCCGGGCGCTCTTCGCGAGCCAGGGGAGAAAGAGGTCCCTTGCGCTCCCAAGAACCAAGTTCACGGATTCCACGGTCTTCCATGGGCTCACGGGGCTCGCGAGGACCACGACGCTCGGTGAACTCACCGCGGCTACGGCTGTTAGGTAGATCGGCTAGGGGTCCCTTACGAGTCCAGTCGAGGTCGCGGCCAGAGCTGAGGCCCTCAGGGCGGTCACGAGCTAGTTGCCGAGTTAGAATTTCCATGGCTAAAGGTCAAACGGTACGGTACCGATGCAAGATAAGACTTACGGGGATCGGCGATCTTGATCCGGATAGGACGTCCCTGGAAGGAAGTACCATCAGAGTCAAAGCAGCTTTCAGGCCATCAACAGTCTTGAACTCAGCGTAGGCGAATCCCTTGGGACGCTGGTTCTCGCGGTCCTCGATGATACGGACGGAGACAACTTCGCTAGGCTCGAAGAACTCGCTAACGGTCTCGACGGTAGCGTCGTAGCTTAGGTTTCCTAGGTGGGCGGTGTAGGGGGGCTTGTCGGGAAGCTCAGTAGGGCCCTGGTGGCGAGGAGCGTAGCCTAGAAGATAAAGAATTGAGGGTCAGGTTCTGTACATAGCATAATCAATCCAAGCCGGCAAAAGTGTATATATTTTGGTCGTAAAGGTATGGCAGAATTACTTACTGCTACGCTCGAAGCGATCACCGCCATACGAGTTGTTGCCATAGCTAGAGTTTCCGTAGCCTGAGCTGTTGCCATATGAACGGCGGTCAGTCATAGGAAGGGCCTGGGTGCCGGTCACTAAGGTATGATTAGCTGATTGCCGATATGTGGAATGTTGTTCGAGGAACTGCACTTACTGATGTCATCTTCGACCTCATCAGCCCACGAGCCGCCTCCGAACGCTATCCAATTTTAGTTAGTATGATGCATGTTGACTTCCTCTGCATGTCAAGCCACAGCTGGCAGAAGCCATCCCCGAGAGTCGGTTGCGGCGCAATAGCTCAGACTATATCGGCGATCTTTGTTGTGCGACAATTACTCTGAAGCACATGTGGATACGAGGTCAGACTTACAACTATCGTTCATGAAGTCGCCCAGCGACATTTTGAGCTGTTCCTTCTTCTTGGGAGCTAGAGAAATAGAGCCATGTTAGCAACAAACATTCTACTGTTCGATGTCCACATCCCATATCATATCGTAGGTCACGAGTTCCAGGGTGGTGAACACCGGGGGCTGTTTGGTCCGATAGTTCTCCGCGGTCAGTTCTCGATGACAATATTTGTATTTCTCAGTCGGCGAATAGCTCAGCAGATAGGAAATAACCCTTGCGATGATGGCGGCGGTTCTCCCTTACGGACATTAAACCCAGATCGTCGCTGAGTGTCTCTCGGTCTGGTCCCCCGCCCTGATCGCTCCTGTGGGCCCTCTTTGTGTGGCGCTGATTGGAACTGCTGTGCCAGTGGGCCGTAGTAGAGAAGGACGGCCAACAGCTGGTAAACAACAGCAGCGACACATCGCATGTGATTCTGCCATCAGACAAAGAAAATAAAAGTAAAGACAGGCACTCCAGGTTTATAAGACTGTGTGGCCAGGGCTGTGTGTATTTCGAGTTGTCGTCTCTTCGCATCATCGTCGAATTTTGACCGGGTCTGGAGTATGGTTTTTATTTTCTAGTGTCACCCACGCACACATAATTTCTACCGCTGGCAGATATCACATGGGCGAGAAGGAGAGTAGCTGGAGAAATAGCAAACGGCTACCAAGCAGGGACAATGACGCTTTGAAAAATCAACACGGCGATATTGGGTGGCCGGACACATAGAAAATTCGACATCGAGAGCGGGGAGTAGAATCAGAGGGTGTGGTGGGATATCCTGTCTGCTAATTTTTCGAGTGCTGGTCTGTATTTCTTAGGGCATGTTTCGCGCTATAAACCTGCCTGCACATTCGGGCCGGGACTGAGAGATAAAAATATGTCGTCGAGAATCGCATTGAAGACGGCGATACAGCTTCAGCCGGAAGAGGGTTCAATTCATACCCATGATTGCGGTGTTTTTGAATAGTTGGGCAAAAAGTTGCTAATTCAAAAAAGAAGGTTGGAAAAAGAAGAAATTTGACGTCTTGTTTTTTTTTTCCACTGTAGCAGTCAGTGACCCAGTCGGCTCAAAGCTAGTTTATTAGGGGGGAAGGAAAGAAAAAAAAAGAGGGCACTCTACAACAATAGTATCTACCTGTGTAGTTAGTGCCGTAGTTATATATATATGTACAGATATACTACATAGTACTTATAAAGCGTCCTAAAAACTCGTACTGTTCTCCTACAGAGATTTCTACATCCTATGCAGATGCAATGCCTCGCCAATTCCATGCTACTCTCCAGCTCGATAGCACTGTTCACTGTTTGCATAGTCGTATACATGCATAGTACATATATCTGTATACTGAAGCGCTTGAAACGACTGCTCATGCCTTGCCCCTGGCTCTCACGATCAGAGCAGAGCAAACAAGCTCTCTTCCCCTCCTTTTGCTAGCCTTGGAATGCATCGCTGCATCACTACTAATACAAGCCCTTTGCAAGATCTTGCCGGCCTCATGCAGGCCTCAACCAGCCTCCAAGTCCGTTTTGTTGGTTCATATCTAGACCGACTAGCTAGCCGATAGGCATATTGTTACTTGGGATCTACACTAGGAAACACAAGCACAAGAGGAAAAAAATCAAATAAAAATCCGATCTATCAAGGCACCAACTGCTACTTCAGTACTACAGAGCCGCGCCGATCCCCAATAATGGGATCGTTCTTTTCTGGTGCTGTTAGGCGAAATTTTCTATTTTCTATTTCGTTTTGGACTCATTATTGTTTTTTTTTTTCTTAATTTTCTCCGCTACCCACATCTAATCCCGTTGCTGCTGCTTCTCTATAGGGCTAGACCGCCTTATACAAAATTAACCATTATATGCAAATTCGGCTTCGTTGCGTCTAACAACGAGCGCACAACAAGGCGGGGCAATTTCTGTAAACCTATTTAGCATTCGTAGCGCCACACATGCACGTGTCTTAAAATCTGTCTGTACTGAACACTCCGATCTCTGTTCCACAATATGTGTGTGGCGTATGTGTGGCGTTTGTTTTTCAACCTCACCTCATCTTGTATCAAGCAGCATCTAGTTAGTTGTACTAGGGAGGTCGGATAAGAAACAGCTAATTGGCCCCAACCCATGGATTCAGCCCCTTCCTATTGTTCAGTAGGGACTATTTTCAATTCTACGTTCCCGTCTGTATACATCAATTGGCTCTATATAAATATTTTCTAAAGTCTCAGCCATGGCAGACACCAGTGCCCAAAACAATGGCAACCCGCAACAACAACCACAGAAACTCGCCCCCCCGCGATTCATCCCGCCAGCATTGAGTGAGACTGCGGGCCCAGCTCTCAAGACAGGAGCCAGCTTTGGTTAGTTCTAGGATACTAGCTTACAACATCACTTGTCTCCTCTCTCGTCTCTAGTTAACCATCACGGCATTCTTAGTTTGTTATATAAACTGACTTAGATCTCTTCCATCGTCGCTTTTACTTAAATTAGGAGCTGCTGGTATTCTCTGTGGTGTTCCACTAGCTATTGCCAAGGATGCCCCTCCTGTGCTCTGGGGTCTTTCCATGGGCCTCCAGTGGTTTGTGTTATCGACCACATTTGCTTGTACGTCTCCACTGCCCATATCAAGTCATGATCTCGTGCCCATATTCTAGCTTTCAAATCCTAATGCCCCACAGTCTCTCGAGGCATGACTGTTAAAGTCATGGGTGGTGATGATAAATTAGACGATACCGGCCGTATAAAAGCATCTTGTATCGCTGGATGCGTCACCGGCGCCACCAGCGGTCTTACCCGCGGACCCCGTGCTATCTTGCCTAGTGTTGTAATCGCGACTTTAGGTAGTGCAATGGCCCAAGATGGCATCAATAGATACTATCGTAACAAGCCTGAAGGTAAACAAGAGCGTTGGTTAGAGCGTATCCTTAGTCACAAGTGGAGTCCCATGACGAGGATTTCAGATGAGCAGTATACGAATATCATAAATGAAAAGCTTCTCAAAGTAGAGGCCGAGATTGCTCTCATAGATGATCGAATTGATGAAATCCGACAACATATCAAAGCTAGAGATGCAGCTGTTGCAAATGATAGCAACACCTCTAAAAAAGACAGAAAGTGAGCACAACCTCCTACATATCAAGCAAATGATCGATAAACAGACGATAGCACGTGTTAATAGCATATTTCAATATAAACTTAATGTACATACATAACAGATGGATGATTAAACATTAGATGCACAAACTCTCACCAGTATAAACCCACACAAAGTCATGATAAACTAGCACTCTCAAAACTTTGACATTGATGCTAAGCCATGTTCATTGAATTATACGCTTATATAGTCTCTTCGCTTACTTAGTTTGATGTTAGCTTGTTCAATCCGAGGCCATTGAACAGGTTCTTCTTAACCCCAAGAGACATCGTACTCGCTCTCTCCATTGTTGCCAAATCCTTGGACACTTTTGAGGCGTTGCCCAAGCTATTATCCGAGACGCCAAGATATGATTCTGTTGACATGAGAACGATATTCTGCTTGTTTGATGCATTAGTCTCGCCAATCTTGACTGTCAAGTCCTTGATAGTCTGGTTCACGTACGCCCCGTTGTCATTGGTCGCCGAGAGTGTCTGAGCCCAGTATTTAGACCACAGCAAGTTAAGCAGGTTCGAGTCAAGTGTCGATTTGTAGTGAGATACTTCCAGGCTATAGTACTTGCTCGCATGTGCACCAAAGTCTGCTACTTTGTGGGCGGGGATGTCGCCGCCGCCACCGTTTGCATCAGCTTCACTTTCCTTAATTTTAAGGTCCGCTCCTTCACCACTTGATTCGACTACTTCAGGCAGCGTACGGAACGCACCAATGTCAACTTTTCCGGAAGACATGGTCCGATGTGGATCTATGACGATAGCTAGGAACGGGTCATTGAACTGCTGTTGTAGTTTCTGGGTCCCGACATCGATACCACTCAACCAGCAACCGTAACCAGGGTGTGAATGATACCATCCGATAACGTTTTCTTCGCGGCCATTTTCGCGGCACATCTTGAGATATTGAACAAGGTACTCATTGGCCTCGTCTTGGGCATTGACGCGAGTCTCGGTTCCTTCAACGGGAAGCGGAAAGGCGTCTGTGACGATAAAGGTATCTCCAGAAACGTAGCCTTGCATGCAGCCCATGACCTCGTTATCACCACCTGACTGGGCATGGGTCACCATCTTGATCATAGCAACAGCACTCAAGCGTGCTTTTTGAAAGTATTTCGCTGCATTCTTCCATGGACGGCCATCCGTTTCTCTTCGCACCTCTGGTGCATCATAGTTGTATAAGGCGTCTAGCGTCGGGTCAACTAACTTCACGTTGTTCTCGTGTTCTGTGACAACAAAAAATGGTATAGCGTTAGTAATGTACGAGTTTTGGGCTATTTTATCATCTTCAATAATGGGCCATCAACATACGCCAAGTTATAAATGAATCATCCATTTCTGCGGCTCGAGGTTCTCTGCGAGTTGGATGTGTACCAAGAGAGCGTTCATGTAGCGATTAGTGATGTGATATATCTTGATGTCACCAATCTCAGATAAACTTCATTGTCGTACAAGACTTTGCTAGTAAAATCATGCAACGATACGGCCTTTGCCAAAGGGTGTTGTATTGTTGCGATAAAGGCAGATGAAAGACAGTCTGTTATGAGAGTAATTTTCTTTGAATGAGAATGGTACCAGGTTCTATCGGGCGATAGTCAAGGTTTGGCTGCAATTGGTTATGATGTGAACTGTATCATCAAAGTATGAAAATAAACATCCGTATTATAGCCATCTTCATGGATAGTAACAAGGCAGGCAGCTAAGCTCCTAGCTAGATTGAGTACTAGCCTCACGTAAGCATCGATAGCCTACTACCCTAGTCGCTGGGTCAATTGCCCCGCATAAATTAAATGATAGTTCAATAACCCTACAGTTGGCCAACCCTATACTTATAAACCATAAAGCCTAACGACGATGAGAGAAGTGTGATAAATATGTACTACAAGAATACGATATTATAACCTTTGAATTGAGTTCTTTATGATATCACAAGTTTACATATTGCCATTACTCATTGTTTAGATACTATATAGTTACTCATTATTATTTAAACTAGCCACTAATGACCTTCAACTAACTGTCTGTCTGCTATTCAACATTCACGGAAAACATATGCACAGTACTACGCTAAGGCATTTGATAAGATGACATATCCTATCTTGACCTACGAGACTAAGAGTGTATGACTAGCTTATGATAGCCTTGGTCAGTTTGATAAGACGTTAGCTAATATTGTATGTAGATAAGAATAAGACACTAGTAGCTTGGAACGGTATATGATTTTCAAGTAACTAGACCTTTAGTATTTATTAGATCATGACATAGGGTAGCAGAATGTATGGAAAATGGCGGGATGTGGCAGGAAGTAGAGGTGTATAGAAACCGCGAATCCTTATAAACATGTGAGATAAGCGTCACTAGTATTGAGGATGGATAGGAACATGCGTGTGTTGATTTTTTTTTCATTATCACTGAAAAAAGATATGTAATATTGAAATCAAGTATAAAACTAATAACCTTTTGTGTTCCAAAGGTCTCCCGAATGTAAATTTTGTTCCCCCTAAACCTGTTCTAGGGTTGCGTATCCGTTATTCGTAATAATTTGCAATTAATAAAAAACCAGTATGAAAAAAAGGACCAAGCCGATGTTGAGTCAAGCTGACATGTAAAAAGAAAGAAATATTCGAAGCATTTTCAAAGAAAAAAAGAAGAAAGACAAAGACATAAGAAATGAAAAAAAGCAGTAAAACTGTAGGGGGTATATCATGCCGTTGAGGCAGAGTAAGCAGAAAATGGGAATGTAAAGCAGATGAGCTAATACATTGTCGGGGCTAAGCCGATAACGCCGGTGAAATAGAGAGAAAAGAAAAGTAAATAAAACAAGAGTTGATGATGTCCTGAATGTCAAAGGAATGTATCATCTACGTCTACAATGAGTTGAAGAAAGCATACTTCTAAGAGCTCATGGGCTCCTCACCGTGGATGCTGTTAGCACGGCTGCTGGCCGTGCTACTAGGGGCGCTGGCACTATCGCTGTCGGAAGCACCGTTACTAGAAGACGTAGCGGAGTAGTAGCCTGAAGCGAAGGCGTCCATCTCCTCTAGTTCGGTGTAGCTGATAGGAGGCAGATCCATCAGCTTGGGGTAAGTGGGCGGGCTAGCTGGCACGTCCTGGTACATGGGGGGAGCCTCGTTGTCCCAAGAGATGCCCATGCCGGGCGATTCGGTAAGGAAAACAGGGTAGCGCATGCGAAGGATACGGCCGGTGCCAGTGTGGGTGATGAGTTCGGGGCGGTTCATAGGCGCCCACTCGCGGGAAACGACCAGTTCAACCATGAGGCAGTGGGTGATCTCAATACCCTCAGCCTTGACGTCTCCAGCATAGCGCACGGGGCTATGGCTATAGTTCTTGGGCTGTAGAACACCATATTCGAGCTCAAAGTCAACGCGGCCATTATCGGCGTTGTGATCCGCCTTCCAGCCTTCGGTCATGTTCTTCTGGCCCAGTACACGGGTGTCGTAACGTGGAACCGAGTGCTTGATAGAGTCAGTCTCGGGGCCGACAGGCGCGTGCTTCTCGCAGGCATGGGACACAGTCTTGATGTTCTCTTCTAGGCGCCAAGTAGCTCTGCGTAGCTTCCAGAACTCGAGAGTCTGGGTGGTTTCGTTCCGCACAGTCACGCCTTCCATGCGAAGCGACAAAGTGTTAGTTGCCGTCGGGTAGATGTACTGGCAGTAGTTGGCCTCGGCCTTGATATCAGTGGGTGGGAAGACCCGTAGAGAACGGTGTGGGTGATCGGGGCGGATCAGTGACCGTTTGACATCTAGGCTGTGCTCGAACTTGATGGGAGCAGTGTTGATGGAGGGTGATGCCTGAGCACGCGAGACAATGGCCTCGGCTTTGAAGTTATAAGTGATCTTGACAAGAGGGGCATTGGTGGTGGCAGGAAGGTTGCCTTCGATGAGGATAGAGAAGGGGAACTCGTGAACGCCTATAGAAGACAAAAATTGGTTAGAAAATGGCTTATATAGATCGGATAGCTGGGAGCGACGAAACACATACCTTGTGATAAAGTCTTGCGCTCGTTGAAGAACGTCCAGCGCTTGAGCTCAGTAGTAGTGTTGGCGCAGTCGGCGCAGTGGCTGTGATAGGGCTTCTTCTGGGTTATCGTGAGGTTGAAGTAAGCTTCGAAGCTATCCATATCCAGCGAGGTCTCGCGCACATTCAGGCGCAACAAGCCCGAAACCAGAGCTCCCGTACTGTTCTCGGCATTTCCGTACAACACTGCTGGAGGCGACTCTATCGTCCAGTCCAGGGAAGCTGCCGAGGATTCGCTGTTGGCGCTGCGAGACACGCGGGGGAAAGTGAAAGAAATGCGGTTCTTCTTGGTGGGCGAGCTGGCCCGTGAGCGTGAGCTGGCATGGGCTGGCGATGAAGCACCGCTTCTGGTCTGGTGGCGGCAACTCTCTGGCGCAGTGGGCTCGGGGATGTCACTCATAGTAACAGAGTCAGTCGAAGCGTTAGAGGAAGCATATGAGGCCTGGCGCTCGCGAATCAGCGTGGAGCCGGGCAGGGTCTGTTGCGGTTTCTGCAGCTGGAGCTGGAGGCCACGGGCCTTGGCGGAGATGGACTCTGTTGAGGAGCGGAAGAAGTTGCTCACGCGGTGAGGCATCATGGTGTGCATGTTGGGCAACATATATGTGTATGATGGGTTGGGTAAGGGAGGAAGAGGACGTATAAACGGTAGGCGCAAACAGGATGGGGTGTAAGTGATAGCTAGCACTTAGTATATGCGGTAGCAGAGGGTCGTTGAGATGCTCGAGAGCAGTCAAGTGAATGAAGCTTGAACGCGGGAAAGAGAACGATCTCACAATATTAAAGTGAAAGTGAATGTTATGAACGATATGTCTAAACCAACAAGCTATCCGGGTGCCGGAGGCGAAGACGGGTCGTCGTCAGGTCTTATAAGAGGAACAGTCTCAAGCTTGCTTATTTGGGCCCTTACTACAAATACTAATACAGCCATGTAACAAACAGCTAAAATTCTAGCCGGTAGAATCCGTAGTATAACTCAGGCAGGGGAGGGGGGTGTGAATATTATTTTGGTTATTTTAGGTTTTTTTCTAATCTTTTTTTTTCACGATCCTTCTTCTATATCAAGGGGAAGTGGATGTCTTATTCTGGCCCTCCCGCTACAATGCCGGTTTATACTGGGTTCTACTACTATTACTACTATTACTACTATTAGCTTAGCGGACCGAAACGAAGACGCAAGAAAAGGCTATGAAAAATTCTTGCCAGATTTTCTTAGTGCTATAGGGGTTAGAGCCCTTAAAAAACCAGAGAAACACAGGGTATGATCCAGAGGGTGTAGCCCAAATAAGGCGTGTATGTCTTCTGTATCATAGAGCTTATAGCGCTGGTATGCGTCTGTCTATAGTGGCCTCACAACGGCTTTTTAGCGGGGTTTAATAGAGCCTCGCCCAGCAAAGCATACTTGTTTATTTTGTCTGTCGACAAAGAGAACCCCCCCCCCCTCATTTATCTGTATAATAGCGGTCACCCCATGCGCTAAGTCAAATAACGTGAGCGAAAGGATGGATAATTTTTGTTTCTTAGAATCCTCGGCATCCGAATTGCCAAGCCCGCCAAATTTGGTGTCCATGATGAGTCTCATGATGACTTAGTTTTTCAGGTCTCTTAGTTTTATTCGGTAAATACTAGCAACCGCCAGTCCTCCAATATACTAATATGGCATCGTGAGCCTGGTGAGAAGTAGTTTTATTCTATTCCGTTGTATTTGCTTCTAGACCAAAGAACACTTAAACTAATCATGTGTCATAGCAAAGACAATAGCTCATTAGGAGAAGGTCTCACTCATCGGCTAGAATATTCTCCTCAAAGCCGCGCCCTGTGTTTAACAACCATACTATACTATGAAATGAAATCTCTGTCTCTACGTTATTGTGTTGAAGAGTCATGGCTATAGGCCTTGTTAGTCATTGCAAAAGCCGGGCCGGTCAATTAGGTGCTACACATAGTACACAGTGGTGTTTTCAGTGGCTGGCAAAGGCATTAGCGGTCTGACTAAACCCTATACGACAAGAGATGGTCGCTATAGCCAACTAATTCGTGACAAGCAACCCTCCTAGCCGAGAGGATGTCTCCTAAGGTAATTTGAGTCGATATGACTTGGACCGCTCTTATATGTATATGTATATGTACTTCATCATCACACCCTTGGGTAAATTCCTAAACAATTACATATATTACAGGTACTTGACTATACCTGTTGCTAACAAAGCTTCCGGAAAAGGCCTGGTCTAGAAACTTTAGCGCAAGGTGAAGCGTAAAGGGAAAAATAAAGAAAGCCAACTAAGAGAAGACAAAAGCCTTCAGGGTGCACCGGCAAATCTAGGCGGCTTTGGACGCCTATCGGGCCTGGGAAAAGTGAACAATGCGCAATATCACAGGAAAGCGTACTACTAGTTGTACCAAACAGTATTGAGATTCTCTGTATAGTTGTCGGTCAACTAGGGCCATCTCAACGTGTTCAATCTAGTCAGTGGCATTGGACTGTTTCTACATGAGATGGTAAAATTTTTACAAAGACAGTTAGGGGCGATATACATATGTACCTTGGTATATAATTGATTTTTTGCTAATGTCGATTGTCACAGTTCACTTATATCATACTAGTAACCCTAAGTAATCAATGTCCAAGGGGGTACAGCGTGCTATATCATGAACCACTTGTAACTTTTTTTTTTTTAAATTTTTTTTTTATTAAAAGACTAATATTTGCTAAGGTGCCATGCACAGCCTTAGGTGAATTGTTTCTGAAAAGTAAAGTTATCTGCTCATTGGCAAGATGTCGTTTTATTACCTGTTTTGGGAGAATAGCTAGCATTTTTATGTATTGATTATTTTGTTAGTGTCGATGCTTGGCACTGCCGAATTCATATGTATGCAATACTATGCTACTCAGGTGACCTGCCTATTATGCAACTTTCTATTCTTTCATGCCATATACATGTATACTACACATAACTGAGTATTTGCAGGCCTTATGACATCTCTAAACGACAGGCTATCACTATGATAGTAATCAGCAATGACATCTACAAATGTACGTATGCTTCTCTTAGACTAGCCAGTTGGCATCAAAATTGTAAGTCTCATGACGCGAATTCATGACCGTCTTTGAGAAGATTTAGAGATAAACCTCTCGCTATATTGTTTCTCCAAAAAACAAACCGCAACACCATGTTAATCGGAGTTTCGCCCGTCTTTCTTTTCATCGAAAGTATTAGTCCCATAGTGTGTTGTTTGTAAGATATGTACAAGTAGAAGCTCTCCATCTGAGATCAGGGGCCCCTCATTTTGGTGACTCGTTGTAGGCTTTTTGCCATTTCTTTTCCTCTTTAGACCTTTCCTTCAATGCTACTCTATGTGCAGATATACCAAATCAGCTTATATATGTGCAACTAAAGCTTTGAACAAAGCACACGCCCCCCTCCATCTCGCATCCATCCTCCCTTTTCAGGCCTATTGGCGACCTTTTCATGTCAAAGACAACTGAGAGCAAGTGCAACTATCTGAAGGACATAGCTTGTAGGCTTTTGTTTGTATGTACTTCTAGGCAGGGCTACTGCCAAGCTGTTTGTATGTTGCATATTCTGACTCTAAAACTATATGTACTGATTCCTCCCTGCGATTGCCGTCCCTCCACTATTTTCGCTAAGCTTGTATGTACATACATATATATGTACTGTAACTATCCGCCCAGAAAAATCTTAAGAAAGCTGGGCGTTTCGGGCATTCAAAGCTAGGCTCGTTCATTGTTTGCATATGATCATCCCAAAGGGAGCATTTACATATTGGCAGCTCTTAGCTACAAATATAGTATACAAATATGCAATTCCCCGGGATAAACGTGCTTTGCGTGATGGATGAGACTTTTGATGTGATACCTTTGGAGCAAAAGAATGCGTATCGAAAACACAATATGGCTTGCTTGGCCATCGAGCTTCGTACAGTGCATTGTAATGTGTAGCGAGAATGTATGTATTACTACGACCTTCAGGACTACAAGATCCGATTTGGTGATCATCAGCTGGGCTGTCTAACAGTGAGGTTATATCATTCTATGTATATAGACTACGCATGTTGTAGTGACGATGTATCATATGTTCACAATTAACAGATGATATATGGACATGTCCTTGCATCTGGCATCTTCGATCACGCGCTGCGGCCCATTGCTTTTTTACGATGTTGATTATTGTTAGGTAATGGGTGATACCGTAGCCTTTGATACACAGAACCAATAGAAGGTGGTAGTGTGCCTACATTCTGACGTGACTGGCTTCTTGGCTGTGAAAGATGATGTAGTAGTGTTGATTCTGGGGCCGCCGAACAGTAACAAAATACAACTAGATAGCCAAATGCCAACTACACTATATAGGAGATCTGGGACAACATCGTTTCCTCCGAGCTGCTGTACATTGAGTGAATGTATGACACGCATGGCCGGAGAGCTGCTCGACTATCGTACGCGTTTCATTCATTGCTGTGCATGTATATAGCGTGGATGTGCCTAGGGTATTGTCTTGATGATCGGTGCAATGTGAACCTCGGTATTCACTATGATATAAACTAATAAACAAAACGGCCAGTATTCATCCTGGCAATTAGTAGCGTGGTGTCAGCATACTGACTCTCTTTTGGCCCGGGCTGTCTTTGATCTGTCACCGGCGGTAGTAGAAAGATAAGGAACCTGAAGGTTAGAGCAAGAGCAAGGCCTGACTGGCGCTTTGTTCTATAGCGTTTCTGGGACATTGTACAGCGATGCCATGCTTTTGTGTTCACTAACTTCATGAGTCCAGGCCTTGTTCTACCTTTTGTCATCTCGTTGTGTTTTGGAATGTACCATGAAGCTGTTTCACGGCAGCTTCTGCCAAGATTCTACTGGTCTGTCATTGTTCTCTTAGCTGAAGACGCCGACTCGCTAATTCTGTTGGTGTCTTGGGTGGTTGATTATAGCATATATGTATCATCCCCGCAAGCACATGCCATTATACATACATAAATTTCCAACTTTTTGGTCCATGTTTATACCTCTTTGGAATGAATGCCTATTCTTTACTTGTTATTTTTTTATTTTTAGAATATTCATTTAAGGCTTCACTGGCTTTTTGTAATAGTATATATTAGCATCAATCTTCAACCTTCATCCTGCCTCAGCTGCCTGCTCATATGAAATTATAGGTGTACATAAAGGAGCCCATACATAGTCAGGAATAATTGTTCCCCACTACTGTGCATCCCCAGATCTACCCATGACTCTTTCTTTACATTAGTTCTGTAATTATATTCGACCTTGGTTGCTTTGAAATATGGATTGAATCTGGGGTGACTTTATAGGTTTCAGTACAGAAGGAGGAATATACATTCACATCGTAACCTATCCGTCTCGGCATAATGCGGTGAGCAAGGTCCGGCGGAACGTAAGGGAGTATACATAATGTAGATAAAGAGCAAAACCGAGTGAAATTGCATCTTTTGCTTGATAAATGATATCTAGGCCAGTCAGTCAGTAGCCGGGTCGAACTATGAATGTTCCACGCTCGCCTAATCAAAAGATAGATGTACAACGGTATCACGCCCGGATTACATATATTGTGATTCAAGAACATGTCTGAGAGCCAACAAAATAAAAGAAACAGAAACAGACATAGAGACACGATTAACAATGTGACACATATAGGTCTTTACGTACATATAGTAGTACATAGTGTGGTATTTCATGTACTATATGTCGATTTCTTTCCGTATTTTCCTTTACTGCTTAACATCTAATCGCCGTATTAAATGCCACGCCTGAAATCTGACCGCTTGATTATATGCATATACATTTGTATACGAGTTTCAAGACACAGTACGAAAAAAATAAATAAAAAGAATAATAACTTGGCCAAGACATGGGCAACTACCGAAACTGGGGAATGCCTTTTTTCTTCTTTTTTTATGAGGTGATCACATGGAGGGTCTGGCCCAAAGAAATACAGATACATACCATCCTCCCTACCAGCTAAGCATACTATCATACTAGTAGAAAGGGAGAAAAAAAAGCTTCTTTTTTTTTCTTTTTCTTTTTTTTCTTCAAAGAATTGTCCACATCGTGATCTTTGCTGGAGCAGATTTTTTGTATTTTTTTTGTCCGGGGCCAGAGCTTATTTTCATTCAGGAGACAGGAGAAAAGAAAAGCTTTGATGAAAGAGTAAGCATAGCCAAAAGGAGGGAGGCTCAGTAATGTTTATAACTAAAGTTATCAATCTAAAGTACTAGCTTGGCTTTGGGTTGCTGGAAGAAAAGGAAGAAGAAAAAACTTCATACTCTGAATCTTGCTAGTCTCCCGCGGGAAGGAGTTGGCACTAGATGGTAGTGATGTGACATACCTGCGTCTATATATTAGTGTACAATGGCAACACCGATACTACACGCTGCTGTATATCTGATTGTAGGACGCTGGAATCTCGGTCTTCCCATTTCAACACTTCTTGTGAGCCAACAAACTACCGAAAGTTTGTATTCTCCGCGGTTAGATCCTTATCACTCAAGAGTTGTAATGCTACCATCCAGCTTTTGGTTCTCGTGCTTGCGAATATGGAATATGATATTCGTGTATCAAACTATATACATATCAAGGAGAGCAAAATACATGATAATAGAACTGAAATAGACAGCTCGTCCCAAAGTTCCAATCTGTTACGTACAGTACATAGAGTAAAGATCCTAAACGCTGCGTTCCATCTACTGCTCGGGGTAGAAACCCTGTAACTTTAACATACATACTAATAGTTGTAACTTGCATACATGCAATAATCGTTTACCTAAGTCTTTCTCTTCTACATGTTATAAACAGACATAGCATTTGAATTTTTTTTCTTTCTCTTTATTGGCATTGTGCCAGTAAGTACCTAGTAATAATAAGATGGTGCTCAAACTAGCAAGTCTAGATCTTCTTCGGCATGGGTGGGGTGTGCGTGACTTGTAATGGCATGGCCTGTCTTTTAAATATGGTTAGTCAAGTATGTTGTAGCAAATATTTGTACCCAACACACACGCCCTTGAGCGAACGTGAAGTACATGTACGCCTTTTCTGTTAATGTTTTACTTGATTGTAATTCTTGAAACATGTTTGTTTTCCAGAGCCAGTTATAATGTTAACTCAGCACATCACATCATATGCGCCTGTACTCACATACTACGACAAACATTTCATGAAAGTATTCACATGGTCTAATTTAGATAGTTGCTTCCGAGTTTAATTTGTGCAGTTGATTTTATCGTCTTTTCTTCCAAATAACACAAACAAGGGATTCACAGTACATAGAAAGACATGATGTTGCCTTTCCCGTGTCCAACCTCCCATCCTGAAACCTCTTTGTCCCCTCATATCTTTCTTAGCGGATATCAAGGTCTACAGTATCAGGATCATGAACAAGATGCTATCCCTCGTCTTCAAAAGGCGAGATCTCCAATATCAAGCCGTGATACACGAGCATCACGGGTATGTGAAGTCACGAAATGCATGCCGCCAAAGCACATTGGTGGTACGTCGTTATCGTTCTTGATAGTACCTTCTCGCCAAAACGGTAGAAACAAAGTTGTCTGTAGTGTTCTCTTGGCCTTCAACGAATATATATCCTTATTTCGGCGAGAAGCATGTAAGTTGCCGTCTGTATATGGTGTGATACCGATATACTCAGGCTGGCTTCCGTACCTTGATATGATAGTGTAAGTTAAGCACAGTTCAGCCACCTATCTGTATTTGTATTACTCCACGGCTATGTACTTGTATACTTGATAGCTGGTCTGGTCAACGAATCGTAGTAAACAAATAAATCCTGTAGCCATACGCGAAGCCACTCTTCTCGCTCATCCCAAAGAGAGAGAGGCATGTTTCGCACTCGGTCGATTCTTGGCTTATTAATGGACCGTAAACGACGATGTTGTGGAAACGTGCATTCGGGGTATATTATATTAAGCCGTATAAATACTAATACTAATAGATATGTAAATACATCGTGTTTTAACACACACCCAATACTAAGAATTATACATACTCCTTCACGGTGGTGGCAATAAAAAACAGAGTAGAAAAGTATTCTAGCCTCCCCGTGAAAAAAAATGAAGCAAAGCTTAGACCAGGCGCTAAAACTTTTCTCTTTGTGCTTTTTTGTCTTTCTTTATTTTCTTTGCCGGCGTCTATTGTCTAATTCTTTGGGAAACAGAGGTTCTTCGTTTTATTTCTTTTTTTTGGCGTAGCACGAGGATTTTCGGTGGCCGAAAAAAAAAAAAGCTTGAAAAAAATTTGACTGAAAAAGGGAAAACTTGATGCACGATTTCTCCACTTAATCGTTGCCTGCGCAAGGCTGTATTGCTAGAAAACTTTTGAAAAACTTCAGCTCAAGTGGAGATTTTCTCCACTTGAGCTTTTTTTTTTCATCCATCGTGATGTTAATTTTATGGAGCCTTCAATATTAAAAAGAAAATTACGACAACAAAAGGCCGGAGTTGAGTTCCGGGTTTGAGGTTTTCTTCTTTGAGAATGATTCTAGCATCACTACGGCGTCACCTAGGATCCTAAAGTCAGAAAAATAAAAAATTCATCATCTAACTTGTCATTATCTGTGTATATCTAACATACGTTGTAAAGTATGTAGCAATAGCTGGTTCGTGTATACTTTGTACGTAACAGTCAGCCATTGCAAAAAGGAGCGCCAGTCGGCCCCTGCATGGAAATAAACTGTATGGTCAGTTTCTCGGTCTGATCAAAGACTGACTTACAACGAGATACAATTCATCATTCAGCGTCTAGCTAGAATCCGGAGGACTCAACCCTTTACAACCCAACCCTGTTCAGGTACTTTTAGGCCGTATGAGAGGACTGACTAACAAGGCTGAAATACAGGCGATAAAAGTGGATAGTTATATAACTTTGTTTCGGCACTCCATGGCACATAATCTAGCCTAGCTACTGTAAATGCCTTTATTTTTTATTTTTTATTTTTATTTTTTTAATCCATTGCCTTTACGTGTATACATATTTCTTTTCTCCTTCCACCGCTAGTGCGAAAATATTGGTTTTGATGGCCTTAGATGCCCTTTTCCTTTTTCGATCTCGCTATGAACTGCCTTTAGGGATCGTCGGATAGCGGCGGATAACTCCATTCATACCGTTACCACCAGGTAGTCTGTATGGCATCGACGCTTTGGCAATATCCAGAACGAAGGTGTTAGTCTTAGCTGCAAACGGCATACGACGACCATGATGAAGTCTGACTTATTCACATGACTAGTCTGGTATGATCCTTGAGGCCTTGAATTCGAAGGGTCAATGTGAGGATAGCATACGCTCTTTATATTTCATCACTACTGTGCTCAACCTAATGATCAAATGCTCACCATAATTTTTTATTTACTAGAATTTAATATGAACCAAACTAATTGTTATGGTCAGGCCAAGCTCATTACGAGTATATGATATACACACATGAAGAATATGTTGTATGTCGGCATGTGACGTGTAGACAGCCATTCGGCTGATAGTAGAAACATCTAGATCTTTCAACATGTGTGTCCCCCAAAATCCGGGGAAATAGCTGCCAAGCAACTGTTATCGACGCCTTTACTCTACAGCTACAGTGGTAGCCTAGTCACTTCAATTGCCTGGCCCTAGTCAGAGAAATATGTTTAGAAGGCAACAAAGAGTCTATAGGGGCTCTACAGCGGCCGGCTCCGGGCTCGGGTTTCAAGGTAACTGAGGCTCGGTAAGTAACCCATTATTGGAGACGGGTTTACTTGGCCTTTTTTCTAAGAAAAAAAATGAAAGAATTCCGCTTTGGTAAAATAAAGATAGTCCCTTTTTAATATGACCTAACAATTTAGTCGGTGTATATCTAACCAGACTTTGCTTTGTATGCAGACTTATAGTGCATTCCTGCTCTGTGCCGCCACTAAAGGTCAAGACAAGCTGATTGATTACAGCTAAAAACCACTATCAGCTCGGTACTTGCAAGTACAAAGAAGGTTATGTTGATATTTTTGGCTATTGTTCTGTGTTATTATATCCTCGTAATATATATTCTTCGATTGCTCTCTACCTCCTGTACTAATATAGAGATGTACTTCGTGATATCTTGACGCAGACTGTGTATATTGTCGGGCACCAGAAGAACATGATACATGATATAGATACATATCTGCTTTATAATACACGGGGTCACTTGCTCGTTTACTGGATTCCTGCCTCTTTTCCCGAAATATGTCATGGTCAAGTCATATTTTTGTAGTCACGATAATTCAAGTTGGGCGCATTGCAAGCAAGCCCCATCCAATAAACAGTCCGGCTTGTATCGCTTCTGATATTTTTACTCCCTTCTTAATTAAATCCAAGATTTTCATGGCCTATTTTTTTTTTTCATAACTCGTGCCATCTCTCTCGTCACCTCATTCGGCCTAGCCATGGCTGAACCATTTTATTTCGCCATTCTCCTTTCAGTTGACCCCCCAGCTAGAACCGAGTTGTCATCGAGTAAAATTTACGTAAACTTCGTAACCCTGCATGTTTAGACCCTTCATTCTCTTTCTTTCCTCTACCTCCCGTGATCAATGAATAGGCGGAAAATCAATAGCTTTAGCACCATACATATACACCCCCTTCTATATTTTCATTTACTATGTTTTTTTTTTTTTTTTTTTTTTTTTTTTTTTATAAAGCTGAGGTACATCGAATAATCGTAACTAATCACGGAAAAGTAGCCCGAACGCTTGCCGGCTAGTAATGGGCCTGTTTCTATACTTCATTTCGGCCCTGTACTAACAGTAATTCCTACCTCGAGTCAGTAACAAGAGCTCTAAACACCCTCGTGGCCTGGATACGTATGAAATAGATCCTTCTAAGGGTCAGATCACCTTCATGAGCCTACTCTTTCCCGGCAACAGGCAACAATCATTGGTTCATGGACGATAGTCTTGGATCTCAATGTCTCGGAATACTACGCAATAGAATGCCTAATTCTAGTACTCGTTGACGCCACCATGTTGTACTCGGATGTGTAAGCCTCATACAACTAAGTTGTAAGTTTAGAATTCATCAACTCTTACACGTTTGAACACCTTCGATCCGGTACACGTGTTGAATAAACAGTTCCCCTTGGTACATTCTGTCGTAGGGTAGTTTTCTATGACTTTATTTTTGCTGGTGGCCATTTAGTCACGTCTTGGAAACCAAGAAAGGGTGTATGTCTGTCTATATTACCAAAGAGCCCATACTATACTAGACTAGGGTGTTGGATTTATCATATGGCCATATATGTATTGCATGCATAGAGTGTCATGATCACTTGATGGTGTGAGGTTATGATAAATTGAAGTCCAGTATTTCATTGCACCACATTATACGGGGCTATCTACATACTACGGAGTAGCCACAATGACAACACGACTAGGAATGTCCGGAGCAAGCTAGCATGTTCAAAATTATAAGAAGTTCAGCAATTTTGATTTTGATTTGGTCTACTTCTGTGACATCTACGTACTGTTATTAACAAGAATACTACGGCATGTTCCGAATTTAGGTAGTCAACCGATGCCATCTCCCAAACAATCCTTAGGTGATCAGTAATTACAGAAGAGCGTACATATAGATTTGAGCATCCTGTGTGAACTTTGAGAGCTCGGGACTCTAGACGAGGGAGTTCTTTGTCCAGCGCAGCCCGATAGCCTTCCCGTGGGGGGGGGGGGGGGGGGTGTAGTGATAGCTGCTGTCGGCACCGGGGATCGTCCCGGCTGGCTTTGTCCTCTCGAGTATAGCCAGCCATTACAGCATGTTTCGGTGAAAGGGAAAAGGGCCCATTCAATCTCGAACAGTCCTCCCGACGTGACCATATATAATCAACTAACTACTCCGTTTCTTCACTCGGTTCCGGCTATGCGGGGACATCGGGAAAGTGCAAAAAAATCGACAAAAATGAGCCCATAAATAGGCCAATAAACCGCAACTAACCAAAAACTACCTAGCAACGTTGGTCTAGCGGTTAGGATCTTCGCCTTCCAAGCGAAGGGTCCGGGTTCGACTCCCGGACGTTGCAACTCCCCTCCATCAACTCTCATAGAGAGTTTATTGGAGCCTCTCCTTTTCTTTTTCTTTTTTTTATATTCTCTCTGAACATACTTTGTAGCTCATGATGGGGGAGTACACATACGGATTCCTTGTGTAAACTATATTAATGAATTTATGGCCCTGAAGAATTACTTCTTAGTTTCTATGAATATATGCTATTATTTTAGTATAAAGATATAGAATGAACGTCAACAAAGAACCTTGCTAACGCCCTTCACGCATTCGACGACGTTCCTGTCGTTTCTGCTTTCTTCGAAGCTTAGTTTTACGCATCCACCAGATTCTTCTCCGCTGATACAGAGTTGTGAAGTAGTCTCTAATGCGTGTGAACATGATGAGCATGACCGTTGCACACACAGTTGGCACAGATACTTTCCAGCTATTGATATTGTTAGATTCTGTTTATGCTCACAGTAGTGAATGAGAGTTAGATACTTACAAATAGCTTATTCCTTTAGCTAGTTCTGGGAATGGATCAAAGTTCTGTCCAAAAAATCCAGTAATGAATGTGAGTGGCAGAAAGATGATGGTGATGGCAGTGAGCTGTTTCATGCTTTCGTTTTGGTTTGCTGAAGTGACGTTGAAGATCAGATCGATTAGATTGTGAGCAGATTGTCGTATTTGTTGCATGGACTCGGTTGCAATCACGCAGTGATCGAGTACATCACCAAGGTAAGTCGCAGTGTTTGCGGTTATTATGATACCCGTGTTAGGGTCCCTTAGACTCTCCGACTTGTCATGCTGTGGAATATCTGCTTTGTGATCCCGTAATACATTGATTATGTTGTCAATTGGGAGTATGAAACTGAGCATCTTGTTCATTTCAGAGATGATAATATACAATGCCCGACTAAGCCGGATTGATGGGTTGGTAAGAACGTCTAGCTCGAGATCACCAAGGACATCGCTGTACACGGTAGTCAGAGGAATAGCTAGATCAATGATAGCATCGATGACCGCCTGCATAATCATAGACGCATCGCACAGCTGGCGAAGCATGGTGCCGGGAGCCGCCAACCGTTTGATGATTGGCCGCTCTATATCATCGGCAGACACCTCGAAAAACGTGATGATGGTATTATCTGATGTGAGAAAGATGGAAACCTGCTCTGCTGATACGGCAAGGGAGCGATCAGCTAATGACGAGTGCTTCTCCATAAACTCCGTACGTGCTTCGTTTGGCGAGGCGTGGTATTGTTGTAGAGTCTTGCTGATAGCAGATCGACTGGCGCCATCTGCCCGAACCGTAGTAGTAGCTTTGGACGGAAGAGAAGCCATGTGTGACGGCAAGACTGGCTTAGGAGTCTTGGATTTCTTCCCTATACGAAACGGGCGTTTGATCTTTTTCGACCACGTTGAGCCGCCATCGGTTGCAGTATCTGAGTCTGAGTCTGAGCTTGAGCTTGATTCGCTGTCGCTGTTATCGACTAGATGAACAAGTTTCTGGAGAGTCAGAATCACAAACGCATGGCTGGGATACCACTCTGCCTTTGGCCTATTCTTCAGATCCATGATATCCTCCAGAGCTAGCTTGTGAAGTCCCTTTGCCGAGCCAATGGCCTGGATGACATCCCAGGATAAGCCGTTGACATTTATCCAGCGACATTTGCTCCATGTTGGCTGCGGCTTCTTTAGAAATTGGATAAAAGTATCATTTTGGAATGTCTGGCGTATGATGCGATCTTGTGAGAAGTCGACAACTGAGATATCGCACGGCGCACTCAGTGCCGGGATGGATGAATGGCCACCATCTGGCTTAGACGGGTCAAATCCAGGCTCGGCACCAGGTTCCCAACCCGGCCGATTAAGGTCAAATTCATCGTAGTCCGAAACCGTACGAAAAGTAGCAGCACGGCGCCGTAAAGCTGGCGTGAAGGGAGACCCGTGCGGTGACGATGTCGATGTCGAGCTGTGAGACCGTCGACGGCGCGTCAAGGATCCTGTATCTAGCGCTAAAGAGGGCAGCTGGCGCGACGTCTGCTTGCTTGTATACGCGCTTGGCTCCTGGCCAAGATGAGATGTTGGTTCTGGTGAGATAGCCTCAACTTCTGGAAAGGGCTGCGTTCGAGACTGCATTTTGAGCGAAGCGGCGCTCACTTATTTGGATCAGTGGGAAAAAAGGAGAATGTGAGGTTAATTGTAAGACACGCAACAACGCGATAATTGGAATAGACAGACAACAATGGCAAGAAGAATGCTAAGCAGCTATTGCAACTAGGACACTGTATATCCGTAATAGTAGAAGCAATCGTTGCTGCAGATCGGAGTTCGACAAGTCTTAAACTTCATGCAAGATAAAGCGCGACTACGGCGACGAAGCAGCAGTAAAAGTTACAGATTAAACATGGTGCTGTGACGTACGTACGTACATATGTACATGTATGTATGTTGCCGGGGTATCTCTTCGGCTTAAAAGTTACTGATTGTCGTACTCAGATTCACGTATAGTTTCTGATTTGTACAGTAGGGGGGACATCCTAGGGTTTGGAGTAAAATGTCGACAAAGCGAGATAGGATGGGCTGTTTAGTCAAAACTTTTAGGGATTTGAATGTTAGAAATTAGAGTTGATACACGCCCAATTCCTATAGCTTGCGAATTATCTTCACTTCTTACTAGCATAGGACGTCCGTGAAGCTTAAACTGGCTTGCTAACATAGCTTATACCCTAACGTTATAATCACGTGACACATAGTAAGCACATGCTTTTTGTGACTCTTTGCTTTGCCTTGAACAACGCAAAATAGCCAGTTTAACCATCTTCGTGATATCCTTGATGCTTAAAACTGCTTTACAACGCCTGGCTTGCCCTGCTGCGACGAGCATATCCACAGCCCACTATACTCTAACTCAACACCCTCGGCGCTCAATGGCTTCCACGGCAACCGCACCTCACCTGGTGGATGGGAAGGCTCAGTTCATTGATGTGCGTCTTATCTTGTTGTGCCAGTGTACTCATATGGCTGGATTTCTCCGTAGAACATATTCACTAATAATATAATGACATTCTTTTTCCGTAGATTGGCATCAATCTGGCAGACCCTATTTTCCGTGGTGTATATAATGGCCAGCAAAGGCACCCGGATGATCTATCTACTGTAGTCCAGCGTGCCATCGATGTTGGCTGCTCAAAGCTCATCATAACTGGCTCTGACTTTCCTAGCTCTGAGCATGCTCTGGAAATTGCCCATCAATACCGTACGTGAATTTAGCTCTGTAATATAGAATTTACCCCCCTATGGCATCACTGACATTGCTTCTTATAGCTGGAACTGTTTTCACAACTATTGGCATTCATCCTTGCAACAGTGCCATTTTCGGAACTGGCCCCGAGAGACCTGATGCTGGCCATACTCCCGTCTGTGGATCTGAACCACCACAAGATGAAGAAGCCGGAGCTGTCCCGGACACGCAAAAGTCTAATGAAGTTATATCGACACTGAAGGAAAAACTCAGTGTAGCCCTAGCACATAAGGCTCTAGTAGCATTTGGTGAGTTTGGCTTAGACTACGACCGTCTACACTACTGCACCAAGGCCGTACAGCTCAATTCATTTGACAAGCAGCTTGAGTTAGCTGCATCTTTGAAGCCACAACTTCCCCTATTTCTACACTCACGTGCGGCCCATAAGGATTTCGTTAGTCTTCTTAAGAAGCACTTTGGTTCCAAGCTGGAGAATCTTGAAAAGGGCGGAGTTGTACACAGCTTTACTGGAACTATCGAGGAGATGAAGGAACTCATGGATTTAGGACTGTACGTTGGTGTCAACGGTTGCAGTTTAAAGACTGCCGAGAACTGCAGCGCCGTCAAGCAAATCCCCCTCAATCGTCTGATGCTAGAGACAGATGGACCTTGGTGCGAAGTTCGTCCTTCTCATGAAGGCTGGAAGTATCTTCTCCCCAAAGAGCCTGTTGCTGCTGGTGAGGCCGTGGAGCTGGTAAATGGAAAAGTCCCCGTGAATAAGAAGAACCAACCTAAGAAGCCAGAGCCGAAGATCGCCGAGTTGACTGATGAGTACAAGGTAGTTAAAAAGGAAAAATGGGTTGAAGGGTGCATGGTGAAGAATAGAAACGAACCTTGTATGATTGGCCGGGTTGCTCACATAGTGGCCAGTATTCATGAGGTATCAGTTGAGGAGCTGGCTAAGCATGCTTGGGAGAATACTACCAAAGTTTTCAGTGTGGTTTAGTATGCCCATAAAACGAATAATACATAACAATACTAATTCAATGCAAGAAGATGGCAAGACCTTATATTATATAAACATACTAACTTTGTTTGGGGTATCATAACATCATTTGATTCTTCCGTCTATGATTGTTCCGGAAGTTACACCCTCCTCGCCTGTCATCCAACCAGGCATTTTCTCTCCGTCGATAGCGCCGCATTCGACTAGTTGTCGAATGCCTGCAAATATGTGATTGCCTGCAAACACAATCTTGGCAGACGCTGTTCGTCCATTTTCATTATCCAGATCGTTCTCATCAACGTGATCACTAGACGAGTCTTCGAAGCCTCCACGTCGTACTGTGATATCTAATCGTTCAATTCCCTTGCCGTCATCAGGGAGGGCCGAGACTCCGAAACGGCCTTCAGCTATCAAGCGATGCCTTTTTTGTGCCTTTGCAGGTTCAGATAGAGGCTTACGTGCTGGATTTCCAGGTTCAGTACCCTCCGTGTCCTCAATAGGCGGTAAGGGATGGACAATTTCTAGGGGAGAGTCTCTTTGCTTTTCATCAGCGTATATGCTCCAGCCTCCATTAGCGGAGTTTGTTCTGGACGCACTGTGACCTTGGAGGATAGCCTCTAGGTTAGTTGAGACGAAATTGGTCGGTTTAAGAGTGAATCTCTGCCGAGGCTTAGATAGTGCTTTCGGTATGCCATTGATTATGAGTGTACGAAGACTCTTGATATCAGCAGCCGCAGTAGGCCCGATGGGCTGTGGACGTGTGAGATATATAAATGGAGCAGCATCGGGAAACGCAATATACAACACACGGGCTGAATCCAAAGCAGATGCATCACTCGCTAACTTGCTCTTCCAGTCATATGCATAAGGTGAGTCGAATATGAATAATCTCAACATGAGCAATGGTAGGGTCTTGTGCCGGTCAAAGTGACAGTGGGTTTTGGAGTCAGGCAGAGCCTCGAGCTGGAAGCGTTCAAGGAAGCTAGAAGGGTGGAATCGAGGAACTTCAGTGCTCTTCTTGTCGACTAGATAGACTTCATCTCCGTCGGCATTGGTCGAAGGCTGTGCCTTCAAAGGTAGAATACTGTACGACGTCCACTTCTGTGATAATGGGTGATCATAAACATATCTGAGGTCAGCCATGGCTAGCTGGTACATTGTAATTCCATTCCGCCAGTCTCCTTCTAAGATACGATCCAAAACCTCTCGCTTCTGTCCTTTACGCTCCTGTAGTGATATATAAAGGTCCCGCAAATCTTCCAAGGTTTCTTCTGGAGGATAAAAGTCATCTTCGTGCCCAGTACCCAAGACAGGGAATGAGACACCATGGCTGCCCTCGTCTAGCCAATCTAGCGCTAGTTGTAATAAAGAATTTCTAGATAAACGAGTGAATACACGATGCACTATAGCACTTGAAGACGGTATGCGCAATGATGACTGAAGCCGGGCAGTTGTGGGATATGATAGCGCTAGATTGGCCATCGTGCCCAGAGGAAGGGATCTCCTAAAGTGATGAGAAAAGGAGAAATAGTTCCCCACGAATATCAAGTGTTGCCGTGAAGATGAAGAGCGATATTGATGAAACAAGAAACAAGTGAAGCAATAAAAAGAGATATATAGGTTGTGAAATGACGTTGTTCCCAAGGCCGGGGGAGTGGGGGCTCTGTGGTAACGCGTTGCACACTATGTTAATTGAGCCTGTATTATTGCGCGTCAGACTGTACTACCCGAATAAAGTAAGGTAAGAGAGCGACCGACTACCGGGCCGGTCCTCATGACAGACAGCTGTCACCAGCTGGTAGTTCACGTGACTGGAATGCGTCAATAGCTTTACGTTGCAATCTTGTTTTTTTTTGTGACTTGTCAAACAGCTTGCGGTGACGCACGTGGGTAGACAGGAACGACTCTGCTGATTACCGAACAAGGTCGGTGAGATGTGATTTGTAATGGAGATGTTCTAGAAGCGAGTCTACACATGTGGACATGTAGACACATACATACCGGTTTTTGATTATGGTGTTCTAGATACATGATGTTCAAAGAAGGCAATAAAGAAGTAGAGCTAGCTAACTGTTTTTGTTTCGGCATTAACGGTGTTAGTGATATTGTGATAAGCCATCGAGCAAGACGGTGAATGAAACCAAAGACAGAACACGATAAGTCACTTTTTTCTTTGATTTTGTAGAATATAAGCAAACAAACTAGTGAAACATCCTACAAAGGTGAGAGAAACAACCAGTTAGCAAAGTGAGCGGATGGGTAAGTGCAGCATGAGCAGGTGAAGTGGTATCTTGTCGGAGCAGCTTCCCTCTCTCAAAACGGCAATTATCCAGCAACATTTCTCATTAATTGGGCCAATCACAATCAAGTAGCGACAAGATTGAATTATTAATCGTCACCCTACCACTATCTGTGTCTGTACCTGTCTGTACCTGCCCCGGCCTGCAGTACCTCAAATGCTGGTGCAGGCCCATACAGAAATCGAGTACTTTCACTGGCCAATAGTACACAACAGTACAAGGCACGGCTCTGCAGTGCAAAGCCAGCGAGGCCGTGAGCTGCCAGCGTTGGATTTAGTGGCCTCTTTGGGCCTAGTGCGGGCCGCTAGTCGGCAGCAGCAGCGCAATTAGCGGTGCTAGAGGAGTAGTGTATCTGGGCGAGCGCTTTTGCAGAGCCAAATTCCGGCCATAGCTAGCGCACTCAGTATATTACTGCTGATATGTGCAGCAGACCAAATCAGTGTGCGGCGAGGTGATGCCGTTGCCCACACGCCATTTTGTTTTAGTTGTACCATTTCGTTTGAAAGGCAACCCATCCGCATCCTTCGCAGGACTACTAAACAAATAATAATAAACCCGCCCTCCGGCTCGTATACTTTCCTACTTTTGTTTCTTCTTTTGGTTTCTTCTTCTGATCTTAACTTCTTAACTTGGTTGTGTCCAGCTGCCTATCGACGACATTGCCATCTCTGCCCCGTCTGCATCGAGAAGCGCATTTTCCAATTTTCGCACTACGCCACGGGCTGCCCGCCTCAAGACTTTGTCTGAATCTGTCTGCCACTCGCCGTCGACATTACTCTTTCTCTAGTCTCTATCGTTATTCAACTTTGCCGATTTTCTTCTATCATCCTTTCCAAGTCGTTCGCCATGGCTACTTACAACGGCCGTCGTGCCCCCAACGTCACTCGCTACCTGCGCAGTCTGAACGTCATCGAGAACTCACCTTCGACCGAAGAGTCGTACAATATTGACTCGGACCTGGCACTGTTCACCAATGCCCAGTTCTACGACCTAGAGGCTGGCCAAAACATCGACTTCCAGGCCACGCCCACCACCAAGATTGATGGCGAGCCTACCTCGGCCACCACCGCTACAGCTGCCTCCGACATTGACGATATCTCATCATTCATACCTGGTGAGTCGCACCCTTAGCCAACACACTCCAGGAATATCAATCCAAAGATCATCGCATCATACGCACACACACACAAGCCCCAAAAACACACATTCTTCTATTTCTGTATACTTGTGCCCTTTTTTTCCGCACGAGTGTGCGCACTAATGTCTGCCAGCAGTTCGCTGTACTATTTTACTGAGCAATCGAAACGAGCACAGCAAAATAGGCACAGAGAACGAAGCACATGCTGTTCTCGCATGGGTCTTCTGCGGCTGCGCTGTATACTGCTTTGAAATCGTAATATCTTAGCATTTGCACAACATGTGGGGGTCTGATCCGTCTAGCAAAGCCAACACTACGCTAAAAACTACTAGCCATTCTTCAATGGATGAAATGGACTCTCGGCCTCCCTTTTAACAGAAGCTTTTCTGAGAAGTCTAACGAACACCCCGCCAGTGGCTGGGTGTGCTGTGTCTTAAGACCTATAGTACTCGGCGCTCATGCCCTACTAGTCTGTTAACCTTTATCGTCCGCCCCCCCCCCCCTCCTTGCAACTCAAACTGCCAAAGTTGGCTTTTCTCTTTGTCACAACTTGTCACATATGCTGGCGCTCATATGCTGGTTCGTTGCTATTAAAGGGCGCTTTTCTTTCTTTCTTTCCAACCGGAACTGCACTGCGCGGTCCGCCGGTAACCCCAACCCCACTTTTCCTGGCCATCGCAAGAATCACCCACGATGATGCAATAACCCGTGACCCACTTCTATTTTGGCTCGCACTTGTTCGCAGTACTTCCCATTATGGATATCATGGCTACTATAGTCATCATGGCTGTTCGGCAATCGTTACTGGCTTTGAAAAGACCGAATGCACATACACTTTGAGGACTTCAAGTGCTGGTGGAAAAAGCATTGGCGGTGCCGTAGTGAACGAACACATTGTTGCCTTTTAAGTTCTTGTCAAAGTGTTACCAAGTTCCATAAATCCATCTTCACTCTTTCCTTTACGATTGTCACCACAACATCTGCTACTAATAACCAATAACATCATTTATTACTACGACTCGATTCTCAGAGTCTTGTCTCGACGTTGGCTTCTCATGTGTCTTTTCTATCCCCACCTTTCCCGCTAAACCCTCTACAAACACGACTCATGATTTACTGCAGTCATGACCCTATATGCTGACTCGGGCATTCCAGGTGACTTCAACTTTGACTTCTCCAACTCATATGTCAATACCAACCTTGGTGCCTTTGCCGGCGACGGCATTGCTCTGCAGCCCATCCAGCCTGCTGCGCCCATCTACCCAGGCCACATCCAGCAG
>RHLR01000219.1:0-29859 GCA_009806335.1 Davidsoniella australis
CTACCAGGCCCAACCGCAAATGCATGGTCAATATCCGCAGGCGACTGGGAGTGCTGCTGCGCCTACCAGCTATAGCGCGGCACAAGGGGCCACCTACGGAACTCAGTCCCCCGCAGCCAATATGCGCAATCCATTTCCGGCACCATCTACCACGCAGTACAACGCCGAGTACACGTCGCAAATTGCGCAATGGCAGAGTGCTTACGGACCGAAAGATCCTAATGCGCTAGCACAAATCGGACCCACGATACCCGGAGCTGATGGCACAGCGCCTGTGCCAGATCCCAACGAAAAGAAAAAGACGGTTTACCGTGAAGGCGGCGGCAAGAAATGGCAGGATGATTCACTTACGGAGTGGGATCCTGCGCATCTGCGTCTATTTGTTGGCAACTTAGCCGGCGAAACTACAGATGAATCTCTGTTAAAGGCGTTCTCGCGGTGGAAGTCGGTGCAAAAGGCACGTGTGATCCGTGATAAGCGATCAACAAAGAGTAAAGGCTACGGCTTTGTTAGTTTTAGTGACGCCGACGATTTCTTCCAGGCTGCTAAGGGGATGAACGGAAAGTACATCCAGAGTCACCCTGTTGTTGTACGAAAAGCTACAACAGAGATCAAGACGAGCAACGCCAAAGACAACCGTAACAAGGGCAAGTGGAAAAACAATAAGAACAACAAGAACAAGGGAGGCAACGGCTCAGGCTCAGGTGGTGGCAGCGGCGGAGGTTCTAATCATGAGATAGGCCTTGGAGCCTCTAGTGCCGGTGTCACGAAGCCTGGCCAGAAGACAAAGAACGGCCTCCGCTTGCTAGGTTAAATTTGTCGTCCCTCCACAGATGGTGACGTGGGTTTTTGTTTGCGTTCTTGCTTTATTTCTACATGGCGTCTGGTGGGAGGAGGGTTACGACTGGCATTCAATGATAACTGTAATTAATTTTTATATCAAATACATATCCATATACACAAACATCAATACATACATACCCTCCACTATTTCACTGAAATTATATGTTCGTGCCCTGGAAAAGATGTTCCGTAAGGTCTCCAGGCCAGCCCCTTATCAGATCCAGCGGTTTATAGTACGAGGGACTGCAGGTTCCATGACTGATAAGTATGAGAGATGTGCCCTTGATACAGTATAAAGCACCCTATACGGTATGCGTGCTAGCCAAAATGAAATCAATGCTCTTAAAACTGCCCAAATATTTCTTCTTCGTTTTAAAGAGAAATAGGCACAATGGCGTACAACTATGTATATAGTACATGTAACTTACCCAAAAGAGTGGACAAGCTGCTAATCCTGTAACAATTAAAGAGAAACTTCCGGTCGGCAGAGGGAACGCCCCACTTTGCTTTGGAGTGTCGCATTGTGCTGTAAGAGGCAGCAACCAAACACGCTAAAGGGAACTGCAGTTTACCCAAGCACGGAAAAAGGCATAGAAGAAGGCCGGCAAAACAAAGGCCAGAAAATTAAAAAGACGTCACTTTGTCTCTGCCATATCGAAAAAACTTGCAGCACAGCATCGCCAATAATAATAAGATTGAAGCTATATTCTATTCTGTATTGTTTGCACTATCATCTTCCTACATTGCTATTTGGGGTTTATTGATTTCTTACTCCGCCGCCAAATACGTCAAATCCGCCATTGTTCCTGTTAGCCGCCCCTTGTTTATCCTTGGAAACGCCAGACTCAGCCTCGAAATCTCTCGAGCTCGAGTTTAGCGGTTTGGAAAAGCAAAGCAGAACATAGAACACGTATTTGTATTACTACTGCTACAAGAGGTGTTCGTAGCGTAGATTGGCTATCCTTATTTGGAGAAAAAGAAGAGAAAGAAAAAAGCCCGCGTCTTTGGTTCTGCTGGAACTGGAACCGGACGCATCGCTTCGTGTCTGCACGAGATCCATCTGCTGCTTAATCGGCACTCTGAAGCTCTCTTGTTTACACAGCTTTCTGCTATCTCACTGGCACTCATTCTAGCATTGGCCTGCCTGCATTGCGTTTGCTTAGCCTGTTAGTGACGACGCTCACCCTAGCTCGCTGCTAGCCTGTACCTCGAACTCGACTAGGCCGCTGGGAAGAGCCTTACCCCAGGTCTTAACCGCTACCGCCATTATTATACCGTTGTGTTGTTTAGACTAGACTGTATCTATCTATCCCATATTCTCGCTCGCTTGCTCGCTGTATGGAGAGCCTGGCTTAAAGTCTGCATCGCATATCTCCCTCTCCTTCTTGCTTTCTCCCCCTTCTCTTCTTCTTTTTCTTTTTTTGTTGATATGAACAGCTCGACCACTCTCAAACCTGGCGAAGACTCTATCGAGATGAACGCATTTAGCCGTCGACGCAACAGCAAACCGCCTGCCCTCACGCCCTCAGCAAACCCAACTGCCGCCTCACTCAATATCAGCACTTCTACCAATAGCACATCACCTGCCGGTAGCACCGGGACGTCGATGTCCGCGGGCATCAACTCTGCCGTAACCCCCAACAGCGCCGACCAAGCGTTCTTGAAGACGTGGCCTGAGAACACCGGCGACAACTCCGACTCCGACGACGAAACTATGGATCTGCGCGATGACGAAGAAACCGGCCTATCGCAGCGCGAACGGGCGAGACGGCGTGCTAGACGCGAGAGCGGTGCGCAGATAGACCAGCGCATCGCTGTCGGTGGAAGCGTACCAGATGGCGCGTTGTCCGAGGAAGAAAAGCGACAGGCCGACCGCACTGTCTTTCGTAGACTGGTAGTGAACGGTGTGTTGATATTTCTGTGGTATATCTTCTCACTGAGTATATCCTTGGTAGGTTTTTATATATTCAGTCTAGCATGTGATAGCTAGCCTTACTAACATTAATCCTCACTGATAGTACAACAAGTGGATGTTTGGTCAAGATACTTTAAACTTCCACTTCCCATTGTTCACAACGTCGATGCACATGCTCGTGCAGTTTGGCTTAGCATCGCTTGTTCTATGGCTTATTCCATCGCTTCGCGGTCCCAAGGGCCACAACCCCGACTCTGGCACTGTCACCATGTCACGCTTCTTCTACTTGACTCGCATCGGGCCTTGTGGCGCCGCAACTGGTCTTGATATCGGCCTAGGAAACATGTCTCTCCAATTCATCACCCTCACTTTTTATAGTATGTCGTATCTTTGAACTTCTCCTGATAGAGTGACAACTGCTAACACTCCTCGATAGCGATGTGCAAGTCATCATCACTTGCCTTTGTACTCATGTTTGCCTTTTTGTTCCGCCTGGAAAAGCCGACTTGGCGTCTAGTCGGAATTATTGCACTCATGACTCTTGGTGTCGTCATGATGGTCGCTGGCGAGGTTGAATTCCGGCCTCTTGGATTCTTCCTTGTCATTATGGCAGCGTTCTTCTCTGGTTTCCGCTGGGGCTTGACGCAAATACTATTATTGCGTAACCCAGCCACCTGCAACCCCTTCCTTAGCATCTTCTTCTTGGCGCCCGTGATGTTCGCCACTCTCATCATTATCGCTTTGCCCGTCGAAGGTCTTGGACCGTTGGTTAGCGGCCTATCCGGGCTCATCGAGGAACACGGCGTTACTGCGCCATTGTTCCTGATATTCCCCGGCTGCATCGCGTTCTGTATGACAGCCGCCGAGTTTGCTCTGTTGCAGCGCACATCGGTTGTTACCTTGTCGATTGCTGGAATTTTCAAGGAGGTCGTGACCATCTTAGCCGCATCTCTGATTTTCCACGATAAGCTAACGCTTATCAACTTCATTGGCCTGCTCACAACTATGGTTGCTATTGGTGCTTATAACTACGTCAAGATCACCGGTATGCGTCAAGAGATGCAGAAGAAGGTACACCAAGATCAGCTGGCGGCAGAGCGTGGTCAGCGCATAGAAGAGGAAGAAGAAGATTTATCGGGCCGTAACGACCAGTTCGGGCTAGGCTCAGACGACGAAGAAGATGCGGCGCTTCTACACGAGGGACGTCGTTGAAATGATTATTCACTGCATCATATCTAGAAAGCATGAGCTCATATTTTAGCACACTCACATATTCGTATTTCTATGTAGTTATCGGATACTAGATACACTTGGTTTCTCATGTATATACTATAGTAAGCACTCTCGGCGTTGGGGATTCTTTTCTTGATATTTCTTTATGGGTTTATAATTTATAAAAATACGATTTTTCCTTTTGATACTTGACTATAGCTTTTAACAATCCAGGTGTTATAATGAATGACCTAATGAAAACCAAGCATTTTCCTAGTGGAAAAAAGTCCTCCATGTCTTTCCTATGAGAAAGTTTGTACATGTAAAATAATACCCGTTAACTTTGAAATAAGGCCTCTATTATACTCGATCATGTATCGGTTCGAGTGCCTTGATGAAGTCTTTCCTCTAGAGTGTGTCTGCATTTGTGAAAAGTATTGCTGCGGAAGAATAGTAGGTATGTAGGCATACCTGCTTACCTAATGAAAGTCATTCAAAATTAAAATCAAAGAGTTCTTTCTTACTACCAACGTATAAAATGGGTCATTATAGATAAGATAACAACTTTTTGGTCGAATCGGAAGACCCACTAATTAGTTTAGCAATAATGCGACTATGAACTTTTTTTTTCTTGGAGAAGATCGCAAAGCTTTAGGCAAAAGAAGGTCAATTGACGGAATTTTAATCATAAACGTGCGTTGTTTGAGCACCGAAGGCTATTTTATTCTTTCATTTTTGTTTCAAGATACTTCTTATTGTATATATCCTCTTTTAATTCATATATTTGCTCGAAAGAAACGTTGCCCATTATGTCCGTCATCCGGCCTAGAAGGTATGTTTTCTCTACCCGGAATCTCACCTCCACCATAGATCTGCAGCCTCTCTTCTCGACCTGGAACGACCTGGAACGCAAAGAGTTATCGTCTCGACTAACACAACACTAAACCCCTAATCAGAACGAAGATCGGTAAAGACCCGAACAACACAGCATGGGCGCGCAACGAGACTTCGTTTGGTCAGCGGTTCATGCGCGAGCAAGGCTGGACGCCCGGTGCCGTACTAGGCAACCCGGATTCGAGCCACTACGGCATGCACTCAGCAGCCTCGACCTCTCACATCCGCGTAGCCCTCAAAGACGACCTCAACGGACTCGGCTGGAAGCCCGGCGGTGGCGACGGCGACGATTCCCTGACGGGCATGGACACTCTCAAAGACATCTTCGGCCGACTCAACAGCAAAGGCGGAGAAGAGGGTAAGCGTGAGCTAGAACGCAAGAAGTCGCTCATGTACCTCGGAAAACGCGGTATGGGCATTGCGTTTGTCCACGGTGGCTTGCTGGTCGGCGATGTGATGAAGGAGGATGAAGAGACGAAGTTGCGCAGAGAGGCAGAGGAGAAGAGAGAGAAAGAGAAGGCGCAACGGGACGAGAAGAATGCTGGTGAACTTCAGAAGCAGTTGAAGCGCAAGCGGGCATCTGAAGATGACGGTGATGGGAACGCTACGAGTGGTAGTGGTAGCGATAGCGACTCGAGCGTCGATTCAGAAGACGAGAAACAGGCACGCAAACGCCGGAAAGCCGAAAAGAAAGAAAAGAAAGCTGCTAAGAAAGCACGCAAAGCCGAGAAAAAAGCCGCCAAAAAGGCCTCTTCTATCCTCCTAACACCTCCTACCGAAGACACATCTCCATCACCATCACCATCAACACTTTTAGACTCCGATCCTTCTTCAACAGATGCACCACAACTAGATAAAGTAGCGCAAAGGGCGGCTAAGAAGGAAGCCAAGAGACTCAAAAAGGAGAAGAAGGAGGCGAAGAAGCAGGCGAAAGAGGAAAAGAAGAAAAAAAAGGCGGATAAGGAGGTGTCAAAACGACAAACTCGTGTTTTGGTTCGTTCACGGCTGTCTACGCTAAAGAAGTCACCCTTGGATTCAGATGCCATGAAGCAGGTAAGTCACTTATCTTGTTGTTTTGTTTTGGTTCATGGCGTTAGCCTCGTACGAGACGATGGATAATGCCATTATAAAATGTTTCTCAATTTGCTAACAATATTTCTCTTTAGTTGTTTATGGTGAGCTGATTTAGATAAATCATAAAGACCTAAAAAAAAAACTTTATCTTGCTTCGAATTACTCCTTATACGTTGGTTCTTCGGTTAATACATCAGATATATATTTTCTCCGCATACGTTCTGCTTTTTATATACACACGATACATTTCTATTCTTTCTCGAAAAGTATAATACAATTAAGATGCCGCGACATCTATACAAGCTATCATTTCCATGTCCTACATAGGTATTATATGTCAACTATCTGTCTCCTAACTTGGTACCACCGAAGTGATGCCGATTTCTGACTGCCGGACTATATTGTGTAAATATCGTAAGTCTTAGAAACCAGAAAGCAGCACATCTTCTCATTTCTAATACATAATAAAATATGACATAGTAGTAGTAGTAGTTAAATGGTAGAACTGCACTACTGATTCTCACATACACGCAATATTGTACAATTATATATCAAATTATCGTACTAGTTAAATCAAACTAAAAAAACAACTAAAAACGCCTTAGATAATAATGCCGTGTTATGCTCACACCATCAGCCCAGTTCCCACATGGCTCTTAAACGCAATGATATGTTACAGTTGCTTTAACAGTGCTAGGACTTAATATTGGCGTTATCACCACTATTGCAATTGCAACCTACTTGCATATCCATCAAATCACAAATAGTAGAAAGGGAAAATAACACGCATCAATTAGATACGGCGCTGATAAGAGGGATGGACCCGTGGTTTCGCACTGTTTGATAAGAATCACGCCAGGCTTCTGGACCTGGTGTAACAATACTTTTTCTATGACTGCTCACGCTGATACGAGGAATATACACGAGTCTAATCTGGATATGTAATTTTGTGATGCTCGGACGAATAAATGTGTTTCTTTGATCGTCAAGTGTTTATATGATAATATATTTCAATTTAATGTATGTATAAATAAAGAAAAATAACAAATTGGACAAATAAAAGATGTGAAATATGATACCTCACTGGCAAAGTAAGGCTTCGATAAACATAGTGTGATACCACACAGTACCAACTGTGCTGCAATAGCAACACGATAACAGTACCTACAGAAACTAACAAGGCGGTACAGAAGGTTATGACTGGTTTCATAGGAGGAAGACCGGCAAACAGAAGAAAAGCGAAAAAAGCTAAGGTCATAATCAAGGTGGTACTGCAAAAACACGCATGGGCATGTGCATGTAAAAAAAAAAGAAACAAAAAGAAGAAAAAAGACAGAAAAGATAAAACTATAGATAGACCAAGGAAGCTTTACGTGGCGTGACAGGAGATATTCAAAGTGTTGCGATGTAAGGCGAAAATCAACGTGATGTAAGTTAGCCAGCCTCTAAAATATGAGGCGTAGGTAAGTGAGTAGTAAATCGTGAAAAGGTAGGAGCTCAGGCTTTCCTAGAGGAGCCCCAGTGAGAATCGTAAGAAAGAAAAAGAAATAAAAGAGAAAAAGAAAATGCCGGCGTTTTAAGAGTCCGGCTCTATACAATGAAAAAAAAGGAATTTAAAGTAGTTGCAAAGAAACGGGTTCCGAACCAAAACAGTGCCAGCTATTTGGTGGTGAGTATAAGCGTCTGGATTGGGAACCCGGAATAGTGAACATTAAAGTAGAAGAGGGTGGCATCATAGAGATAACGTCGCGTGAATGTATGAGGATAGGCAATATAGCATGATACACAAGCTGTATCAGTGATATGCCCGGGTAGGCGGCACATCATGATAAAATGTGTGGTCAATGAACTCGGTTGTAGATGCCATCTACACCAATATGGACATTTGAACCAGCCTACTAAGCCCAGACTCGGATAGGCCACCGACATTGGCACGCACACCAGTAGACACATGCTCTTAGTAGAATATGTGCATACTTGTGTACGTAGCGGAAAATATTAGGTTAGATGGAAAGCGGAAACGAAATTGCACGAGATCTGGACGGTTTAACTGGCTCAAAATATGGTTCAATCCATGTAGAAGTCACCCTTGAGAATACGTTCCTGGAAGGCATCAGGCTTCTGGCGGGGCTTGGGACGGGGCGTGGGCAGCACTCGAACCGAAGCAGGTGGCTCTGTTGGCGGAAGCATGGCATCGCCTCCTACCGAGCTCCCACGGCGGTGGTGTTGCTGGTGATGCATGGCTGAAGATGAGCCGCCGGGACTAGTAATAGATGACGGCATCACGGGGCTGAAAGAAGAGAGGCGCGGGGGCGATCCAGACAAAAAACTGGTAGAGCGGCCTCGGCGCGGGAACGCAGCTGGTCGGACCAGGTAAAATACTGAGACTGTGTTGTCTGTAGGACGGGCAGAAGAAGCAGAGAGAGGCGAATTAGAAAGAAGAGCAGACGATGATGGCATAGATGTAGAGGGTGATTTTGTTCTATTTGGCTGTTGCTGTTGTTGCTGTCTTTGGTGGGCAGATAGGCCTTCACGGGCAGCTTTAGCAGCGGCCGGGCCAGACAGGGAGAGACGTCGGACAGCCCCGGCAAGGTAGCTGCCTTCCATCGCATTCTCTTCTGGTACGGATGTCGAGTAGGGAACATAGGAGGGATCGTCTTCAGCGAGGCTGGTAGCCAAGGCCAACTTTGCTTTGGTGGGCCTCTGAGAAGATGAAGAGAGGGGAGAAGGAGGAGGAGATGCTGTACCAGTAACAGTGCGCGGGCGCGCAAAGCTAGCGCGGCGCGAGGAGTATGAAGAGACCGGCGGGCTGCGGCCAGACAGCGGCGAGGGACCTCGTCGTCTTCGATGGCATTCTCGTCCAGCGAAGAGACAGTGCTGGAGCGGCGTAGGTTGCCAGGGCCAAAGCTATAGCTTGACGGGACGCTGGAGCCAGGAGCTATAGCAGCTGTAGTGACTAGCTGGTGCAAGCCACTGTTGGCAGACGAGAGACGGCGGCGGTGAGCGTCGGCCATGGTGACTGTGGCCTGGGTGGAGATAGAGTTGCTGCGGAAGAGGTTGCTGAAGACAGCGTTGCCAACAGAGCCTCGGCGGTCCATAGTAGAGTTTGCGCGGTGGTGAGAAGGGTTGATAGGAATAGGAGAAGCGGAAGAGGAGAACGAATCGTTAGAGGACGACATGGCGATAAGAAGGAGAGGAAGACAGATGTAGAGTGGGAGGTGGTGGATGAGCTTTTATATATTGCTGCAGCAAGTGTTCCAACAGTGCCGCGAATAGAGGGGCTTCAGCTGCAGAAGGTCCGACACAGACTTGGGTCGGTGGCGAGATGATAGCAAGACAAACGCACAGTTGTAGACAGACTGTGCAGATAGCCAAGACGAGCAAAGGCAGAGTAAAGTAGGGTGACGTTCTAGACGACGGTAGATGTTTTGCCAGGTGTTACAGGGCAGTAATGCGCTATAATACAGGGATGGATCTGTATAGTAAGAAGAGCCGGGCCAGGCAAGTCGGTAAGTTGTCTTAAGGTGTCAGAAACTCCTGGGTAGGATGTTGGATGGTAGGTGCGGCGTGATGTTTCGATAATGATAGAAGCGCTAAAAAGTACTGAGAGCTAAGCAGTATTGACGGCCCAGTGAGGAACAACAACAACGGGTGGTCTGTGGGTGGCCTGATGTGGAATTTGGCTAGGCTATGCGCAGCAAGCAGATGGGCCGAGTCTGGGTCGACGCGGGCGCTGATGTCTGAAAGAACGAAGGACAGGGAGGGGGGTCTCTGTTTGTTTTGTTTGTCGAACAGTAGCAGTGACAGCAACGGTTGGTAGCGTTTCTATTTGTTTCTCTGCTACTATCAGACTGGACAGGCCTAAACACAAGCAGCAAGAAAGAGGGCACAGTTGAGGCTTCAGCACACCGTGTTTGACGGGCTTGAAAGACTCAGAAGCAACGCGGCTCGTCAGTGATGGTAACTGAGAGATTTACAAAATCGACCGATCAACCGACGATGGAAAAAGGGGCCGGTAACGCAATCAATCAGCGGCTTTCGATTCACAACTTGGGCTAGCTCTACAGCAAAGAAATGAAGTCCAAAGTGAGAGAAATTAATAGTAGCAGTGGATGAGGCTTTGTTGTCGTGATACCTGGATGCTAAGTCCGAGCTATGGTTCGCAGGAAGAAAAGTGGTGAGAGATTTGGAGCTGATGGCGTTACTGCGAAATACAGTAGCCAAGATATGGAAGCGAGATGAATAATCAGAAGCACGAGGGCAAGAAGGCAAGAAATCGGCTTGGGATCACGATGACCAGTCACACGAAAAAAGAATAGGGAGAGAGAAAGAAAAGAATAGAAAATAGGTATATGGAGGGCAGGCAGGCATAGTTGTATACGTCGTTTTTGTTTACTCCACGGAAACGGAAACTACGTGCGCACCTGCCAGAATACATTCAACTATGTACAACTACATGGACATCTTCTATCTCCCAGACTTTCTGGGGAAACTGCCAGCAACACAGGAACGCTAGCCAGGCTCCTTCCTCCAAAAAGGAACTAGGGGGGGGGGAGAGCTTGGCTGATTATCCCTGAGTAACAGCAATGACACTAGTGAATTTACTAAAGACTAATCGTCATTTGTACAGCCGAACGTCGCACATCCCCCCAAGAGAAAGATCAAGAAAACAGACAGGCAAACATCCAAGAATGACGCTTTTCCTGCTTCTCTCTTGTCTCCCGATGTTTCCTGTCCGTCCGTCATCTACATTTAGTTATACACTAGGCCTAGCCTCCTCATCCTCTTGCATCTTTCGCCGTCCTACCAAAAAGAAAATATCCAAAGAGCCAAAAACAACTAAGAAGCTTGTTATCTAGTCTCTTGTCTTGTCCTATTCCTTTGTCTTTGCCACCGGGTGTCAAAAAAGAAAAAAAAAACCCCCAAGCCTATGTGAATTCTCCAAACTGCAAACTCCGAACAACAGCCTCCTCATTTTCGCACATGGCTGTGGACACAGATTCACACATGGCTTTTGCGACTTCCCATCTGGTCCCAGCCGTTTGTTGTTCCCCTGTCTCCAACTCTTGCCGCTGATTGGCTGCCTGTGGAGAGGCTGCATCCATCCCGGTAAAAGCGGGTCTTCATCAGAAAAAGATTGTGGGGAAGAACAAGAACATAAACGATATAAAAATATAAAACAGAATGAAGAAAGATAAGTCCAAGACGATGATGACGTCCCGTTAGCCAAGAAGGCAAGGAAAATAAAAGCATTGGGAGAAAATAAATCAGCTAGTTCACACATATCTTGTCATCGGTATTTATAACTACAGCCAGTCAGAGTCTAAACATGGAAAGGCCAACTACGGTCAAGTTAAGACGCTTGTATTTCCATCCTCTATCTCCTCTATCTCTCCACAGGTCTACAGTTATCTCTCTGTTTCTTCTGTTCTTATCTTTCTTTTTCACCATCTCGAATATTCAGACTGGGCTGAGCAGAGACAAGCGAGAAAATGTCAGTGTGTCTACATAATTTTACCCCAGATTATCCTGATACATAATTTTGTGCCTGTACATATCTACCTGATTCCACCAAACAGCCACAAGAAACACGGCTTGCCTTGTTTGTTTCTTTTTTTTTGGTTGATTATTGCCCATACAGGCCTCAATATCAACTGCGCTGTTCCATTTGGAGAAAGCTTTCTGTGTTCTTGTTCCTGGAGAAGAGGACAGGAAAGCCAGTTTCGGCATGTACTAGAGTGCCATCCTTGGCTCTTCCTAACAAGCTCCTATTCTTCCTACTGCCTATAAAACTACGTATATGTACTACTGTGTAGAGTTGTGTTTGTTTATTTCTAGCATCATCGTAGTATCCGCGGATGTTACTCTTATCGCGTCGCTCCATTCAACGTTCTTTCTTTCACATGCACGCATATCTGGATAGTTATATCTGTACATATAGCTGCATGTACACAGTACACGTTAGAATCAGATAGTTTTCATCATATTTCTTCTATCAAAGTCCGCCCGCTTTGCTTTCTTAGCCCGACACGGGTCGAACAAAGGACTTGCAGATACATACCACCCCATTTCCAAAGGAACTCTACAAAGCCAGACTGCTCTATCCGGCATATCCTATCCTATAATATAAATGTATTGCATGTCTTCGATTTATATTGGCGTTATGAAAATT
The DNA here is from genome assembly GCA_009806335.1 of Davidsoniella australis. NCBI lineage: Eukaryota > Fungi > Ascomycota > Sordariomycetes > Microascales > Ceratocystidaceae > Davidsoniella > Davidsoniella australis. Next base: position 12,111 of record RHLR01000219.1, read on the forward strand.
CCTCCAAATCAAATCAAATCAAAAACCTCCTTGCTGTATCTTTAGAGATGAACTTCGTAGACTTTTGCTATCCCACTGTATATGTACATAATTCGATAACGTTGGGTCCAGCCCATGAACAACGAACTCATCTTTTTCTTCCTTCGTTCCCCCACCCAACACCATTAGTCTAGCTCATATTTTGTTTATCTTTCCCTATGCCCCTCCTCTTTTGCCTTCGCTTCGCCTTCGCTTGAGACTATCCCCAAAATCCCAACAAAGCAAGACGAAGCGCTTCAAGTTTCTCACAGGGTAATCAATATTATTTTTCAGTTTTATCCCTCGATTAGGTCTTATTTTTTCCACCATTACCAACTCTGATATAATGTATAGGTTCCTCTAGGGCAAACCTTTCCCTCACTACGTGAAAATAATAACATGAGGTTCCGGAATTGGGGCTATCGAAACCATCTGAGCCGTTGATGAACCCTACATTCAACACAATTTTCCCAGTAGAGTTATGGATTAGCGTATCTAGTGTTGCTAATGGTTTCCTGCAGGATATTAGACGTGTCGTCGGCTTGTGGTCTTGTATAAATTCTGACAGTTTTTCATAACATGTAGTTACCACATTAGCACTGCTTCAGATGTTAATTTCAAGTCACACACACCTCCAAGATATATATGTCTGTTCAAAACAGTACAAAGTCGGATTTTCTACAAAAGAGAGTCAGAAGCTTGCAGAAAGGGATTGTGTATTATGCTGATGCTAAGACTATTTTTCTATTTCATATTTTTATATATATAACTACGAAACTATGGTATACCTTGAACAAGTTCTTGAGCCAACCCTCCCTTCATTCTAAACATATTTACAGGATTATTGCAAATCATTCATAAACACATCAATCTGACAATTGTCTTGGCTACCCTACCCCACCACGTCTTGGAGTTTAAAAGAAAATATACAAGCACCAAATAAGGCCACAGCGTCATTTTGCCTACCCAACAATACAAGCTTTTTTTTTTCTTTTTTTATGGCCTTGGCCTTGATCCTTCCCTTCTTCTTCTTTTCATTTTTCTGATCGACTTGACTTTGACTTTCAAAATTCTCTTATTTTTGCCATTTTAGTGGCTTAGCTTCTGCAATATTTGACGGCAAAATTCCAAAATTAATGTCACATAACTATGGAAAATGCCAAGATTTTCTCCAACACAAATGCTTGTAACGGAGAAATGGCAGATAATGTTTTGCTGACTTGAATTTGGACATTCATATTGTAACTTTGATTGAATAAGAAGAAGAAATAATGGGCTTAGGATTTCCTCTCTTAATATTTTCAATCAAGGATAAATAATTCCGTCTGTATGTGGATTACAACTTGCCTTGGTTCAAGATAGTTATCATGTCTTACATGTGATAAGGCCTTAATTGCACTTGAATTAATCCTAGTTACTATAGACCCGTTCAACCCTAACTATCAATATAATTTGGGTCTCAAGTTGCCTCATACTTTAACAATAGTACTTTGTACTTGTATTTGTTTAGTGCTCTTAGTCAATCACAAGACTTTCTCCTTCAATCTTGAAGAAGTTGGAGTCTAGATACTTTCATTTCTACCAAGTCTCTGGTATGACGCTTCTTCCAAAGAATCGAATCATGTATTCAGCTTCTCCAACTAATACAAATAACAATGTCAAGCCATCATCACACCCTTAAAAAAACAAAAATTTCCCAAGTAAGCAGATTGTTTGAAACCGAGATGTTCTTTGACTGATGACAAAATAGCAAGCTAGTTGCTATTTTGGGTACTTTTGTTCGTACTTATTTGTGTAATACCTTCTCATAGTCCATATAAAAATGTTAAATGTTACCTTAATGCTTATATAATCCCAAAAACCGATATCCCCTACTATAATTTGACCTATATTCGGATATATGTATACAACATATTTAACATCTATGGGTATATCTCACCTCCATTACCATCCCCTCCACCACCGCCCCCTAAATTACCTCCAGAGCCTGATACACCTTCGTCTATATCCATCAATCCAACATCACCTAGATATGGCTTATATGCATCCAGACACTCTGTCGGTAACCCCATACCGAAGTTGACCATGAGGCCTTCAAAGTCAAAGTTCGGGTTAATTGACCCAAAGCCCATGATATCCGGCATCACAAGGTCTATACTTCCATCCCACGTACCTTCACCGTTTCCATCAGGCCCGGATACGGGACCGGCCATGTTTCCACCCGTCGCCGCTGCTGCCGCTGAAACAGCTGGTGCCGGCCCCATTCTACTGGGTACAAACGGAGGCGCTGCAATGCTTGTGTGTGATGGCATCGCCGTGAACGGCATATACGTTTGATTTGCGGCCACCGCCGCAGCCGTAGCTACGCTTGACTGTTGATGTTGATGCTGATGCTGATGTTGGTGCGGATGCTGTTGCTGTTGTTGATGTGCCCAATATTGAGCTGTGGGTGTAGCTTGCTGTGCTTTGCTGGTCGAGTTTCTATCATCTGTAGCCACCGCTGATAGCACCTGTAATGGAGTGCGCGGGACTGGACCTTGATAAGCGATATTTGGTTGCTGTGGTGCATAGATCGGTTGTTCTGAGTTCTCATGCTGGCGTTGTTGAGGGGGTTGTGTTGGAGGTATTGCGTAGTTTTGTTGCTGTTGCGTAGGGTAACTTAAAGGCTGATGCTGTGATTGGGCTTGGTGAAAGTGATTCAGTTGCTGTGGTGTGACTTGGTTTCGAGATTGCGTTGGTATTTGTTGTTGCGCCTGGCTATTACTAGCTTGTGCCGGGGCTTGCGCCGAATCAGTGGCTGGATCATGAACAGGTACTGGCTTGAGATTCGTATCAGTATCCGGGGGTCTTGTGTCGTCAGTCTTGTCATCGTTGTCTCTATCTTCTGAAGTCGGCTGATGAATAGTCTCCGATGGTGCATTAGGTGCCAAGCTCCCATCTTCGCTTGCTGCCCAGCGCCTCAACATGATCAAGACAACCAAGAACTTGGCCGCAGGTCGTGATTTGCTTCCGTTCACTGTAGCGTGGAACTTTTCGAGAAGCCTGTTGATATAGTACTCCAGTTTCACCGAGTCTTTGGGGATCACACGCGCCACTTCACTATCTGGCACAGACGCTGAGAAATGAATCTTGACCAAGATTACTACTGCGTAGGCAACACGGACAAAGTTGTATACTGGCAGACAGCGTACACTCGATAGTTTCATGGCCAAAAAGGCATCGAATAACGCTGTCACAGCGGCTAAAAGCGAGCCTATGCAGGATATATGAGATGAAGTCAAGAAGCGAGTACCACCCTGGATTAATGGCTGCCGAGGAAGCGTGTCGTCGTGGCCATGTGGAGGGAGATATTGTTCACGATCCTCGCCGTCAAGTTCGTCGCTCTGTAGAATAACTTCGTGAAGGTACATGCTGGTCATTTCGAATCCTATTGAAATAGCCGCTATTTCAGAGATGCCAAGATTGATAATGTTAGTCAATATTTTCCTGTAAGTGAAAGATTTGTAGCGTTGGTATGGACAACTTACGTAGCATTACATCCCGAGGAGTCTCACGTCTTAACGATTCGAGCGCTGACTGGAAACCCCTTAGGGCTGTTTGAGTTCTAATATCACCCAAACCTGAGCGGAGGAAGCCCTCGTCCGGCGAGAATTGGCTACCAATCTCCTCACTCAGCTTATTCATTCGTACTAAGCAACATAGAATACGATCTGTCGGTGCGGCTTCTGGTGAGGTCTCAAGAACCTGCACAGAGTCTGCCATGAATGCTGACCAACGTACTAAATGGGGCCGTCTAAGTGAAATTGCAGAGTTCGAAGCCAGATAGTAGCATGTCAACCATGATCGGCGTGCTACTAAACTCTCTGCATTCTCGATACTGCGTCGTCCACCACCCATAAACCCTTCGGCACCTGCTGTATCTTGACCATTGCCATGGCCTGTGGCATGGCCTGTGGCAGGTCCTCCCGCGTGTCCTAATGAAGGACACCGTGAATGGGAACTGGGATCCGGGCGCTGGTGATATGGATATGATTTGCGACTAGAGCCCTTGGGCCGCATGCCTAGACCAATATCGATGGCAATAGATACGGATAAGTTGACAAGTTGATAGAACTTGAGCTCCTCGAAATGTTCTGGTGGCCAGTACCAGATGATGGAGATATGTAAAGCTTGCACTAACTCAAGAGACTTCTTTCCATCTATGATAGTTAGTTCAGAGATCACATGCATGACTTCACGAACTAATTGGCGCTGGATAGCTTGGTCCTCAGCCGAAGCAGCTGCCATGAGGGCAAGGAATAGAATAGGCTTGGTCTTGCGGATATCTGAAGCCCGTGTTGATGGCGGGAACACGACAGAGGGCATGTGAAAGATCATCCCTTCTCTATACCGGATAAAATATAATTCTGCCTGCTCTTCTGTGATAACTCCGCGTTCAATGAGGTCCGTCTCGATCAGATCTTTGTAGGCTTGGCCGGGCATTGGCCCTCCCGGACGCTCTAACCTCCGATCACCATCATCTGGTATTTGATCAGTATGTAGACCTCTATTATCCCGCCTCCGTTTCGACGGCCGTTCCTTGTCTTCTGCGGCTGCTTGTCTCAGATCTATTTCGAGAGCCGCTTGGTCCTGTGCATGCTCAGCTACCATAACAGGAGAGCTTGTCCATGCTGCTATCATGCGGTCACGTTCAGTCTTCTCTTGCAAGCTGCCGCCGGTTTTATAATTTGCGATAGCAGCAGCCGCAGCCGCAACTTTGGCACTACTGGGTACGCCGCCTTTAGCTTGTAGCGAAGCAGCTAATTCATCGATACGCTTCTCTAGTTCTGATACACGAGTATCCGTCCGCTTATGGCGTTCATTCGTGCGCGCACGCACCGAGACTATGCATTGGCGGCCACTCTTAATACAGCGTCGACACGGATTGTTGAAAGTAGAACCAACACCACCATCGTCAGACGCCCATTCGCACTTGACTTTGAGGCCACGGCATGGATCGCAAGCGCGCTGCTTCTTCTCGGCAGCGGCGGCAGCGGCGGCAATGGCAGCTGCACTCGTAGAACTGCTCCCCGGCGCAGAATCAATAGTATTTAGGTGTAAAGTAGCAGCAGCGTTTGGGTGCGATGGTGAATGTGCGTCGTCGTGTTCGTTTTCGTTCTCGTGCTGTGGTGTGACTGATTCAGAAGCTGTGGTGGTGGTGCCGGCCTGACTATGAGGTGTGGTGGTCGTCGTTGTTATATGCTGTTGTAGGCGCAAGTCATCTGGCGTAGCTACCGATTGGCGCTGTGGTAGCGATTGTGGCGGATGGTCGTCTTGCATGGCCATATGGTTGTACGAGTACAAATATGTTGGAGAGAGAGAATAAGATTGTTGGGCGTTGGGGCTCAATGGCCAAAGTGTATACCCGCTCGTCCTTGTTCCTTAGCCGCCTGCAACGGAAGATTCGTAAAGAAGACCGGTGATAATAGTTGGAGTAAGTTATGGGGGGAAAAAAAGAAGTAGCCAGTGAAGCTTTAGATTAGATTAAGCACTAGGATGTGAAGCAGTAACAAGAAGCGAGATGTATGACTAATCATGCGATTTTGCTTTGGTCGTATATTCTAATTCAAGAAATAAACTCCAATCGTAGAACTTTACAGTGAGGCTTGTGATGTAGCTCAGAGGGGAGTTTTGGTATTAGAGTGACAGTGTGTGGTATGAGATGTTCATGTGCCCTCTTGTGCCTTTTTTGGAATATTGTTTTCAAGGCACAGACGACAGGAAAAGAAACTGAGTTCTGGAATAGCAGTAGCAGAAAAGGAAAATAAGATCGAAAAAGAGAAAAATGCCCAAGAATCGAGCAAAAACTTAAAGGATGCTATGAATCGTGACTTAACAAACGAGGAATGTTTTAGTCAATTTGGGGGCAAAACAGATGTCAAGCTGGTAGAAGCTAACAAGGGATACAGATTTGACTGATTCTGCTCCTACGTTGCCGATTTGCTTGTCAGCTTAGTATGTAGTCAAGTTATTAAAAGAGGAACAAATGTACATGACGAGGAGAGAAAAACGACCGAGCTTGCGCACGGGCAATCTGGAAAACAAAGACTATTCCCAAATGGGAACCCCGATGTGAGAATCCCAAGGCGGAAAAAAAAGCTAGGCAAAGGTAAGAAGATAGAGCCGTGTGAAATCACAATGGGATCAAAGATTATTCGAGCCTAGGGTCTATCTAGTTGCTTGGAGCCGGAAAACGAAGAAAGGAAAAGAAAAGTAAAGAAAACAATCAGGAAGAAAGAATCGAACAAGGTAAGCAGAGTAATATGTAAGATCTAGCGTGGGCGTGAACTTGGAGCAACAGAAGCGGGCGTAAGTAGTACGATGTTTAGCTACCCGTTAGTATACATATGCATATGTAGCATGTGTGTGTTGACATAGTACTACTACAACTACTGATGGTAATAGTCTTGCAGATGCCACAACTAGAAACACAGAAGATATGGCTATGCCGAAAACTCTTAGTCAAGGTCAAGGCAAGTTTGATATAAAACGATGGTGGTAGTCCGCCAGTCTTATCCGCAATTGCGAAGCATGAATGGGGCTAGGCAAGAGGAGCAGCGGACTACTCTGCTGCCGGTCAAAGCACTGAGTAGTCGAGTATCAGTAGACGGCTACAGGGTGACTTGTGAAGCTGCTCCACAGGAGATCAACGCTTACATGAATGCAACACGCACAGTCAAGCTAATGGGTAGATCAAGACAGGGCAGAAGCACGAACCAAGCAAGATGGCCAAGGCTCGAAGAGCTACCTTATCGACTATTGTCCCGCTGGCACAGACAAGACGATTTGGGGGGATGAGAAACTGTTGCCCCCTGGCCGAGGAATAGGATGTATCTAATCCGTCAAGTGAATCACACGCTCGCTTCGAAGAAAGATTCGAGGAAAAGTGAAGAGTCTCTCTGTCTTAAATGGTGATACTAAGATAGACGCGGAATGTCGGGAAAAGTAGATAGTCGCTCGAGATATGGAGTCGTAATGGGACCGGCCGGTGTTTTGAGATTTCTAGACTAGATTCAACAGCGGAACGAGAGCGAACAGGACAAGGCAGGATAAACAAGTATATACGGATATTTATAGGATGCAATTGGAAGCAAGGAAGGCTTAGTTTAACTAAGACGCATGAGGTCCGTGTTCGACCTGTTGTTATATGTGCTTTGAAGTTTTTTTTATAGATATATTTCCTTCTTGCTTCGAGGTTTCCCCAGCGGAACTTGTATCTTAGATTTGTTCGAAAATGGGATTGGATGAGGCCAGGGCGTTGTTTATGGAGGTTGGAGAAATGTCGTTTGGATCGAATTCAAGGAAGGACGGATTTAAGAATATTTGCCTCAAAGTTTGGCTATGCTTTCTCTTCAACTAAGTGGGTAAATTTCTTAGCGTTAGGTCCCCCTAGATATTCGACAAATATCGTAGACTTTGGTTGTTCTGTGGTTGGTGAAAGTGTTGTTAGCCGACTGACTAGACAGGCTTTTTTTTATCTCCGAGTATTCATTGAAGAAATCGAAGTTTTGTAACCAAAGAGAACAAGAAGTTGATCGGAGAATCGAGACTGATAAAAAAAAAGATATAGTTATTCGTTACTTCGCTAAGCAAAGAAATCCGGCATTCGTCGTTCGAATGGTAAATAAACAATTATTTTGTTTTCTTTAACTCTTTGTTCTAGGGCTAGACAGAAAATAGAAAAAGAAAAAAAAAAATATATGATAATAAAATTAGTAAGGCGTCGGTGAAACTTAAGCGCCGATTCTCCGCTTTTGTTCAAGCCTCTTGTTTTCGTTTTCTCTTCTCGACCTTCAAGCACACGGATGCTTTTCAAGTATCAAGAACAGCCATATATCATGAAGAATACGGCGGAGCTTTGACGTTGCTGATAATATTAGAAGTTAATCCGATTAAAATCATGGTATAAAAAAGAGAAAGAAAGCCTTCAATACTGGGCAAAATTCGACTTTCCGCCTATCCGGCCTTTGGGATCTTCCTTTCATTTTAAGCCCGTAGCCTTGAGGAAAAAATGTTGCCCATGTGGGGTGGGGGTTGCTTTTTAGTAAAAAGAAGGTTGACATGTTGCCAACCAAGAAAACGAGCTGGGCACGTGATCGGACTTATGACTTGTATGGGGTGGCCTTTCTGTCATTTTTCAGAGTATTGAACAACGAAGAGAGGATATCAAAGCCAAGCCAAACAAAGCTGCTCAACTTTATTATTTGTTCATTTTGTCAAAGTTGTCCGGGTTAGATCTGTTCAAGTCGGCGTGTGGTCTTCGTAATGGCAAGAATATATTTGTCCGTGTGAGAATTATTGAAATGTAATCTGGGATCTGGCTTGGTGTCCGAGGGCTATTAGAAAAGATAATGAAGAGTTTCTGTAAGATATTATCGTGTTCGATAGGCTAAAACTTGGAAACAAGAGGAAGAGAGAAGGGAAAAAAAAGTTAAAGAAACCATGAGAAGAAAGAATATACGGTTTTCCAGTAAATGGCCTTTACATCTCTATTTCTACTTGAGCCAAATCACATAATACATGCTGATTGCGTATAACTACCGTTTATTCCGTTACCATAATCACTCCAATCATCCTTGACCGTTCACTGGTTTTTTCCTTCATACGCCTTTTTTCTACTAAGAAAACGCCGATATCACGGGCCACATCGGCCTCCGTTACTCCGCGAAAGCTTCTTTTCCGACTAGCCAACTACGTCAAACGAAACAAAAAACAAGGAAAAAAGAAGAACTGGCCTACCATTGTGAAAGGATATTATGCATGTTAAGAATCCACGCTAGTTCAGTCTTAACTACGTGTGATTGATATATCTCTAGTGGCATCCAGGGTTATTTGTTTTTATGTGTAGAGTTGTGTTTTGGACATATCACATGTTGGAGATGCCTTATCAAGTTTTAAGATTTTTTTGAACCCATTTTGGTATTTAAACTACTACTGATCACTAATACTACCGCCGAATATAGTCATTGAAAAAGACTACAGCTACTACTACAACAACTCCGTGACATGGTATCTTAATCATGGCGCGCCTCGACACAGACACAACATATTATGCGTATATCAAACAGGAAACAAAAAGAGAGACAAAGAACGCGGCAAGAGATAAACACAATCAAAATGAAATAGGCAAATAACACAAGAAGAATCTGACTTTGAATGAATGGATATTGAGTTCGGTCAAAGGAAACAAGAAAGATATAGAAAAAAAATTGAAAAAATGGCGTTAATAAAAAGGGAATATGATGATATAATAGAGAAAATGATGTTAAGAAGAGAAAGAAAACAAGATAGATATGAAGACGCCACTGACGCCTACCTATCCAAAAGATCCAAGTAAATAAAATAAAATAAAATCCAAAGAACAACAAGGCGGTCATGAGATGAAGAAAAGAAACCCTCACAACAAGAAAATGAGGGAAGGGGGAAAAGCGACATGCAGTGTATTCCAGTTCTTAACTAGATATGCATGCACCCATTCCATTTAATAGTGAAAGAAATATATAGTAAAGATCACCTCGGGAAGATGAAACATGAAAGAAAAAAAAACCAAACAGCCGCAAAAAAAGTAAAACCACTTAGAAGCGAGTTTCCTCGCGAAGACGGCTTTGCTGCAAAGACCCAAATGATCCGTAGATGGCACTCTCACGTCTACGTGACATGGGCGTGCTGCCTTCTTGAGGCACACCAAGCATCATCTCACTTCCGCTGCTCACCGAGCCAGATCCATTTCCATGGCCACTGCTATGGCTGTCCGCATAGACGTGACTAGCAACTGTCTTGGGCTGGTAGCTGGAATCATATGCCTGGGGCATCGAGAAGTTACTAGGCGCTTGGTTCATAGGAGGTGGGGTTGGCGTGCCCCGCGCATTGTGGAGGTCCTGTAGCAAAGGAGGTGTGGGCGAGTTGCGATTCTGCTCCATCAACCGTTGGCGGTGCGGTGATGCTGATGCGACGGACGCACCAGATGCTGTTGTAGGCCGTGGCGGCATAGGATCGAACGAAGGACGGGACGAGTTCATAGAAGACCCGTCTTCCGAGTCGGGAGAAGGAAGCTCGTAATGTTCCGGATCGACCTGGAAGATTGCCTCGTAGTGCTGGAGGAACATTGCAAAGATAGGTGCAGGGATATTGAGAGTCGGCGAGAATACGATGCCAACATTCCGCACGGTCATCTTGTTGACAGCAGAGTTGTTGATAATCTTAATCAAGAAAGCGATCAAGTATCTGAGCAACGTCTCGTTGGCCTGAGGCAGATGTGTCAGTAGCTCACCGAGAGCAGCGCATTTCTCAGCCATTATGGGGTATTCCATGACAGCTAAGAAGTCCAGATGCAAATCGCGAGTTAGAATAGTCGTGGGAAGCTCACGCAAGTACAGCTTGAGCAGAGAAGCTACAGCGTGAATATCGTAGTACGTTTCATCAGTGACCAAATTGATATCACCCTCAGTGTTGAAGCGCTCCTTGAGGGCTTTGATGACGATGTTAGAACCACTGAGACGGAAGATGCCCTCCTCATTCAGCGCACCCTGCTCGTCCAAATACTGGATACAACGGTAAACAACACAAGGCAGTGGCACGTTAACATCAGATGGTTTGTTATACCGCACAGCATCGGACAGCTGCGCACCGAATATTGGCCTGACAGGGCCAGTGTATCCTGAGCCATTAGAGCTTTCAAGAAGCGAGTCCTGGCCTTCAGAAGACGACCGTGCCTTTGGACCGAAACCAAAGAAACTGCGCTTGCGGTTCTTCTTCTCCTCAATGGAGAGCAGCAGGTTGGTGTTAGATGTTGGCACGTGGCTCATACGGCTGCCCCATGTAGACGCATCCGATATGACCTGAGCATTGGAAGGCGCTGAGATGGATGGGATGTTTTCTTTGGCCAGAGGTTCCTGGTCCCGCGGGTTCTGCGGCAGGCCAACCATAGTATTACGGCGAGCATCTCTTGCTGATACATGTGCGGGTTTAGTCGAGCTGTAGCTAACGCCTATAAGCGTCTCGGAATCAGTGTGCTGGTGGTGTGTCAATGAGCTCTTGGCCTGATGCTTCCTTTTGGACTTGGAATCGCTGGGGTTCTTCTTGGGAGTGAGATTTTCTTTCGTCTTGGTACTTTGCTCGCCAGCGCTCGTAGACGGGCGATCGGTGGTCTTGGCTTCCTCATCACCAGAGTCACGATAATCGACCCATTGGATCAGAGCCTTGACCCACTCATCGCGCTCCTCGTCGTTTTCAGCGCAGAGCACGTGCTTGAAGAAGGTAGTAGCATCTTTCTTCTTGGGCTCCATGATGAGGAAAGCATGTCGGTATTGGTTGTCGAACTCTTCGCCAGGTGCAGGAGTCTGAGTTTCACTTTGTGGTGCCTGTTTGCCAATCTGTGCATGCTGCAGCTTGATCGTGCCCAGATGGGCACCACCAGGCGTCTCATAGTACTTGAGAGTCGGGCCACCCAGCACAAAGTATCTTGCCTTCCAGCCACCAAAGTTCTTGCCCTTCTTGGTGAGGTAGCCACTGCGCGCAGTACGACCACCAGGTGTAGGCTTGGCGCTACTTTTGCTAGGCGTGGGCTGCCAGCTCTCATCAAAGTTTGGAGGAAGTGTGTTGCTAGATAGATATTTGCACAGCTCCACGGCAGTCTGTGTATCAAGTAGGATATTCAGGATATCCTCCCAGTATTGGTCGAGAGCAATGCGACGGGCATCCAATTTTGCGGGTGAATGGCCGCTGAACAGCGACCGATCGGGCGTTCTAGCGTTGAACTGTACGGAAGCCTTGAGACGTTGGTCGAGTTTAGCTAGCGACATAGAGTCCTTTTCAACGCGCCACAACTCACCGCCATCAGCACGGGAAACGATAGCCAATGTGAAGACAGGATCCTCCTCAAGTTGTGTCAACGACATGAGCGACGCACGCGAGGGCTTCATTCGTGAAGACGCAACGCGTACACTGATCGATGACAGTGCATTGGGTGGCAACAATAGGTCGGGGAACTCCTCGACTTGAAATCCCTTGAAGATTTTGCGACGTTCAGTTGGACTATCGGAGCCGCGGCCGGATGTAACCGACACCGTTTCGGCAGTGCGCTTGACGTGGGCCGACATGGGCATCGGCATAGACTGCTCGACAGTACTAGAAGCAGAGCCCTGCTGTATAGATATGGCGGTCGGTGGAAGTGGAATTGGCTGGCGTGGAGGACGAGGCGAGAGAGGTGGCTGGCCGATGAAGTGGGGAGAACCCGCAGAGTGAAGGCCAACTGATGGCATTCCGTTCATAGGGATGGAGGCTTGTTGGGGACGCGGACTAACTGGCAATCCAGGACTACGCAAGGGAGCGGAGAATTCGCCTGGGTTGAGTGTGTGTGGTGCTGAGGGCGCATTTCCCATCAAGCCATCAAGGAACGCCGGCACGTGATCGCGACGCTGGCCAAACCCTTGGGAAGAGCTGTTCAGAACGATGGGAATTGGTGTTCCATCAATTACTGCATCGTCGAAAACACTTGGCAAGCTATCATAATCGACATTTTTCTTAGACCGGCTCCGTGCTTCCATTTCCTTAAGCACGATCTTAGTTCTTTCGCGGTCATCCTCCTCGCGGGTACGTCTACGGCCTCGCTTGTTAGAAATTATTTCGTCCACTTCCAAAACGTCTTCAAAGTCCGTCTCTGTATCGTCACCAGAAGGCGAGTTGCGGTGGAGGTTCAGGGCTGGCGGCGGCGCCTTTCTTGGGGGAGAAGGGAACTGAGCGAGGCCCTGCTCAACGACTGGTGTAGGGTTGATGATTCCCAAGGATGGGGGAGCTGGTGGCGGTTGTGATGGTGGAGGCGCGGGGGGGCCAGCAGTTGTTGGGGAAGGCAAAGCCCGTGATGATGGGATGCTCATGTGGATATGGAGATCATTGGTCTCGTCGGCCTTACGACGCCTTTTCTGGGCATCAATCTCCTCTGCTTCGATATTGAATTTGTCGTATGCGTGCTCCTCAGGCTTCGGCATGGTCTTCGAAGGATCAATCATGTCACCGACAGCAGATGGCGGAGCATTAGCATGGTCTGCTGGTGGTGTTATCGGGTAAGGGGCCATAGAGATTGGTGATGTCTTGACGCCGTCTGAATCAATTCCTGGAGAGTGTGATGATTTCCGGACTGTGAGTCTGGACGTGTCGGGGCCGATATCGAAATCCCTCGATTCTTGCTTATCATTATTCTGTGAGGCGATGACCTCCTTTAGCTTCTTGCGGTACTTTTCTTTGTCCTTGAGTGCACGTTCCAAGTCCTTGTTGAGACCCAAGATCATGGCACGTTGCTTGTCGACAAGTCGCCATAATTGGGCATTTTGTTGGCTGTGTGAGTTCTTTTCCTTGAGGAGGTAACGGATGACAGCTTCCGGGCTGCCAGCAGTCTTGATGAGGCTCTCAATGTCAGCAGGGCCAGCAGGCGATGGGTCCATCTGACTAGCAGACTTGCCGCCTTTGATCGATATGGATGAGATTACGGAGTCCATTGAAGACTGTCGTACTGGGTTGATATCGCGAGTAGCCGGCGAACCGGCTACAGCCGAAGCTGGCATCGGCGACGAGGGAAGGCCGACTAGGCCAGTCAATGGAGACAGGATTGCTGGAAGAGAAGCGCTACGGTCATTCGGAGATGGATTTTGAGTATTCGGCCTGTTCAAAACAAAAGGGGTTCCAAGGTCAGTAAAACTATACAAAGACGAGCTAATAGGGTAGGCATATCAGGTATAATGGCTACAGATGAGATAACTGCCATCAGAATAGAAGAAGATGTATGTTTAGGCTAAAACAAAACAATATTGACTGTTTTATAAGCTTGTCATATAGGCCACTAGATACGGCCACCAAGAGGCAATAATGAATGAGGCTTGTACTCTACAGCCCGGACATAGTATTGTATCTCTAAGCCGGAATCTCTTACATATCTTTATTCTATTTTTTCCTTCTTGGAGTACATATGCTACTACCAAGGTATGATTCAGCTAGGCCAGATGTAGATGAAAATTAGTCTACTAACCTTAGACTATGGGCTCGATCAGGCGAGGTCTCTGGGGATGAGTCGCTATAGTATGCAGATTCGTCGGTAGGGTGCGGGAAGCGGCACGAGGGAGAGCGAGGTGAAGACTGGGCCTGCTCGACCTGCCCAACGGAAAAGCTAGGCGGAAACGAGGTGTTCTGCGGTAAAGACGGCGACGAAGATGGGCCTACAGGCAAGTCGTCGGAAAGCTCGAAGGGGCCCAGGCCAGCGTTGGCAGCAGCGTTGTAGTGTGTGTGTTGTTGTTGTTGCTGCTGCTGCTGTTGCTGTCGTTGTTGTTGGTTGTTGATATGCAGAAATTGTTGCTGCGTGTTATGCTGCAAAGGCGCGGTCGCGGGCCCGTTGTCGCGATAGTTGTGGTTATAATAGACAGACGAAGCCGAGGTACTAGCATGTAAGGGACTAGGGATAGGTCTGGAGAATCTAATAAGACGAACAAGTAGGCGAATAGTGTTAGTCAGTTGCGATGGTGTGCAATATGGTGGCGTCGGCAGTAGTTTGTAAGAAGAATATGATGTAAGAAAATAAGAAAAAAAAAAGATGTGAATGTGTGAATGTGTGATATGTATGAAAAGGACGTATGTAAGGAATGGAAAAAAAGGAAAGAAAAAAAAACAAGACAAGGAAGAAAACACAGCAAGTGTTAGAGGCAGTCTCAAGATAAACCACAGGCCATGCAACCACGGCAGAGAAACAGAAGAACAAGAATAATTGTATATTGGCTGGCCCAAAGAGGAACTCGAACTCGTCTGGAGGAACATCTCTGTAGGAACAAGGACCGTGCCCAAAGCAAAGACGAGGGCTTCCAAGCAGGTAAAGGAAGTGCTTCTTCTTCTAGGCCAGGGACAACTGCCAGGGCCTAATTTATTAAGCTAAGCATCAAGGCAAGGCACGAACAAGGCAAGCCGGGGAACCAAGCAAGAGGCAAGGAGGGGTGTGTAAGAGAAAGAGACTGTAATCAGCAAAACAGTAGAGCCAGTGGTAGTGAGAATAAACCTGAGAACCGCGGGCATAAAGCTCCCGCACTCAGATCACACACACTACTGCTAAAAGCGCACGCAATCCAAACATATGCTTGGCCCCCCAGGTGCTTTGGGTTTTGGGGCTGCGTAGTGAAGGAAAAGCTCTGAAGCACTGAAGCATCAGAAAGAAACAGCCCCGGTCAATGTTATGCGGCCAACAGCCAGCTATGGCCACGCACGGAACTTGGAGTTATGCTGAGGATAGATTGCATCGGACAGACACTCGTTGCACAGCAGCAACCATATACAGCAAGAATACAGGCTACAAACTCAAAGACAACGGCACGAAGCCGGTTGTGGCACAAAGCAGCAGCCAGGTTTCTGCGCATTAGAAGGTTCGAAGGGAGTTCTTCGTTTTGAGGAGGGGGTAAGCGACAGCGGCGGCTCTGCTGTAGCTGCAGCAAGGGAGAGTCTAGAAGGCGAGGTGTAGTCAGCCCAGAAAGACGCTTCAGCCAAACAGGTTTCGATGCATATTCTGCATTCAAACTAGAGTGAAAGCGAACGAAACCTTGTCTGATCTAGTCCGATCTGATTTGGCGCCGGATGCCCGCTGCCGTTCGACGAAGCTACAGCTCCTCGTAGTACGTAAACAAGCAATCATAGCCGATGAGACTATATATGTATATATGTATATATGTACACAGATTGGTATTTAGACTGGCCCAAAAAAAGTCGTGATACATGGTAATAAGACAGACTACTACAGCCATGCATTTCTCATCGCCTTGTCCAGCTTAATCTGCCCGTTGTAACGCAAAAACGCAAGCTTCATGCAACTACAGTATAAAACCCAGAGTTTGCCGGGCAGTCTAGACGCGCAGGGTTCAGCAGCAGAGTTAAATCGCCTCTTTTCAGTTAACAGAAAAAAAAGAAATATTGTACAGTAAGAAAAAATAGGCTCGTCTGATCCGAACTGGATACCAAAATTTCCATGCTTGGGGGTTCATTACTGCAACTGCACGGCAAACCCGCTAATATCTGCAGATGAGCGCATAGTTACGGATGTTGTACCAGGGAGTCCAGCGTAACGCAAACCACTTGGAAGCGCGATGTATTATAGGAAAGACGGCGCAAGGGGAAGCATGGAAGAAGATGTCATGTTAATATTCGCGGCTACCTTTGCATATGGTAAAGATAATGCTCGATACCAAGCAGGACCGATCTGAACAGATATTAGGATAAATAGTGTGAATTCAGTCGATAATGCCATCAATCTGCAAACAACAATAATAATGGTTCACAGTGGTACCGCTTGGGGCACTGTAGCCACCATAATGATTCATTATTAGTATGCCACTACTATTGCTAACACTAGTGGTAGCATATTGATAAGGGGGTCAATGGCGAACATGGGCTTTTCATGATCGTTTGCCGGCCGGTGGTTACGCTGAATCTTGCAACGTCTCGGCCGCGGGGTAGGCCATAAAGCAGCGGCAATCATTGGCGATACCATATCTTATAGTATAAGAGTAGCAAAGTTAAGTGTAGTTGTTGTGCGGTTCTCTCTTGCTCTTTACTTCATCACCTATAATGGCCCGGTACCAGGCCTGTTTTAGAGCCCGATATGGTCTAGAAAGGGACGATCCCGAATACCCTAGTTGTGCACCGACTTTTTTGCGTAATTTTTGGCCTGCCAAGTCATATCTTATATCTCCCACTCTAATAACCAGTATGGTTACCAGGAAATAAAAGATACAACTAGAAGACCTTGTACGTTCCAGGGTCCCTTCAAACACGGCAAGCGCGCTCTGAGGAGACACCAAGAATAGCAAAGGATGGTGATCAAACAAGTCGGCAGCAAAGGAGAAAAGAGAGAGCAGTCAAGCAAGAACTCAGAAATTCAGAAATTCAGAAATTCGGGAAAATCAATGCAGTGCTTGTACAATAGGCGCAAGATCGGCATCAGAGAAAGAACGAACAGAGAAAACAAAAAGAAGAAGGAAAAACACACAAGTATCTATCACTGTTACATAAAACATCAAGACGAACTGACTTACCGAACGTTAGAGAATGATGATGCTCGCGCGGCGGCGCCCATGCCCTTGGAAGACGGAGGCACCGCCCATGATCCCGACGAAGAAGCCACGGCCGCGGAATCGTCCCTTGGGGGGACTTGATCCTGTTGTTGCACCTGGATGTTGTTGCGCGACGAAGTCTGCTGGAAATTTGGAGTCTGAAACTGTGGCCGTTGACTGTTTTGTTGATCTTGCGGTTGCTGTTGTTGTTGTTGTTGTTGTTTCTGCTGCAGCAGTAATGGGTTGCTGTTCTTGCGGCTCTGCTGAGCCTGAATAGAGAGCGGGTTGTTTGTGAGGTCGTTACTCTGGCCGTACTGCTGACTAAAATAGCGCCTTGCTGGCGACGATGGGGTCAGAGGTGAGATAGTAGACGTCGGGGAAATGGGCGACGAAGGCGCAATGCTGGCAAACGTGTGGTTTTTGGGTGCGTAAAATGAGTGCGAGCGTGGTGTAAATGTCTGGTTTGGGCCTGAATTACTTGCTAGGGCCAATTTCTGTTGCGAGGGGTCTTCAAGATGCGTGTGCAGGGCCGACGAAGGGATCGATATCTGCGGTGTGCTCTGTGAGTGGTGAAGTCTGTGAGGCGTTACAGAGAGCAACTGTGTTGAGGCTTGCGG